>LR812525.1:43404264-43676764 GCA_903798195.1 Danio kyathit
ACTAACAAACCAATAAATAAATAAATAAACTAACAAATGAATAAATAAATAAATAAATGAATAAATAAACTAACAAACAAAAAATTAAATAAATAAACTAACAAACGAAAAAATAAATGAATAAATAAATAAACTAACAAACAAATAACTAAATAAATAAGCTAACAAACAAATAAACAAATAAATAAACTAACAAATGAATAAATAAATAAATAAATAAACTAACAAATGAATAAATAAATAAATAAATAAATAAATAAATAAATAAATAAACTAACAGATAAAAGAATAAATAAATAAATAAACTAACAAATAAATAAATAAATAAACTAACAAATGAATAAATAAATTAAATAAACTAACAAACGAATAACTAAATAAATGAACTAACAAACAAATAAATAAATAAACTAACAAACGAATAAATAAATAAACTAACAAACGAATTAATAAATAAATAAACAAATAAATAAATAAATAAAACAACCACATAAAATGTTGTATTATATAAGCAAATAATAAATAATAGTAATAAAAATAATACAACAACATAAATATCGATATAAATATTAATATAAACATTTATAAAGTAAAAACCTTAACAAGATATATATTACACTATTCATAAAAATACATATTTTAATAACCAAAAAAAATAAATGTATACTATTCCTCTGATATTAAAAAATAATAGCTAAACACATATATTATATTATATTACATTATATTATATTATATTATATTATATTATATTATATTATATTATATTATATTATATTATATTATAACAAATATTTAAAAATAAATTGAAATCTATAATAATAATACAAACATTCTGTAAAGATAACTATGAATTAATAGAATCAGATATATTAAACAATATACTACAACATAATATAATAACATATATAAAATAATAATAAAATTAAATAACAAAATAAAATATATAATTTTATCTAAAAATAAAATAAAATAAAATAAAATAAAATAAAATAAAATAAAATAATAATTTTTACATTAAGGCCATAGGTAGAAACCTTAATTATTACAGTATTACATGGAACATGATGATGATGAAGATGATGATGATGATGATGATGATGATGATGATGATGATGATGATGATGATGATTATTATTATTAGATGCAGCAATTACCACATTTTCATGAAGGTCAAATTTTCACGATTAAATTTTTTTAAGATTATAACAAGATTAGCCACTCATACTCTCACATAAGCTGTTGTCTCATTGGGTTTATCATTAAGGAGCACAGGCAGAAAATTCTCCAGATCAGTCACTGTGCACACAGCTGTTCCCCAACTTTACACAGGACTATAATGGATGACACACTCATACTCACACTTCTGTCAAAAGTTCATAAAGTCCATGTGAAAAATGACTTGCATAATGACGCTAGTGGAAAATCCACAACATCAAAAGAATTGTCAGACTACAAAAACTACAAATGATAGCGTCGGTAGTCAATATATAATTTATTTCCACATCTCTTTAGTCAGTCTGTTAGAAGTGGATAGTTTGCCCTAAAATGAAAATGTACTCGCAATTTACTCATCCTCATGTTTTTTTCCCTAAACCATTAGGAGTTCCTGGTAACTGGAAGCCATTGACTTCCTTATTAGAAGAAAAAAAATACTAAGGAAGTCAATGGATATCGGAAAATAATAATCCAAATATCTTATTTGTGTTAAACATATGAATGAATGAACAAACAAATAAATGAATGAATGAATGAATGAATGAATGAATGAATGAATGAATGAATGAATGAATGAAAATGTGTTTGTAGTACAGGGATATTCAGTTTTTTGTTTCCTGTATATATATACGTACATACTGTACATATTCTGCAGTGTAATAAATACAGCCACACACATCTGTTCTCCTACACACACAAGAACTGTTCAATTTACCATGACACAAATCCTTTGCGTTCAGATTGGTCACACCAGGCCAATTACAGTCATCAAGAGGACAGCAGCTTATCGACAGTCCTTGTGTCCGAATGGTGATTTCACTCACTAGTCTGCATGTCTTTACATCCAGCATTGATTAGCCTGCTGTAGCAGTTTCTGTTAATATTGCTCACCCACACTAAATCTATACGATACCTGTGTGTGTGTGTGTGTGTGTGTGTGTGTGTGTGTGTGTGTGTGTGTGTGTGTGTGCGTGCGTGCGTGCGTGTGTGCGTGCGTGCGTATGTGTTTTCATGAAGAATAATGCAATCTGGTCATTGTTTAAAGCAAGGCGATACAGGTGAATAGGGTACAATTAGCTAATAGTAATCATCATACTTCCACTACTGAGTGATTACATTAAGAGTTGCAAAGGCATTAATATTGTTTAAATATGCATAAGAGGCATTATTTCATGAAATATGTACTTATTTGCATATGTTGCTAGAATAAAAATCTGAACAGTGGATGTCAGTTTGAAGACAAACAACTCTTGAGGACTTCTTTTGACATGCTATAGTTAAAGGTCTTTTTTTAAGGGGATTCCCTTTAATTTTTTTTTTTTTTTTTTTTTTTTTTTTAGGGGGGGGGTGTATCACTCCATAATTAAAAACAAATCAAAACTGTGAAGAGCCATAAAAGAAACACAACAACATATATTTGTAAAAACAATTGTAGAACAACAAATGTACATGAACAGGCAAATTATGTATGGAGATGTATGCCATATCACCCAGCAACCCAAGACAGTTACTCACTGAAGCTAAGCAGGGCTGAGCCTGGTCAGTACGTGGATGGGAGACCACATGGGAAAATTAGGTTGCTGTTGGAAGTGGTGTAAGTGAGGCCAGCAGGGGATGTATGAGTCCTAATGCCCCAGTATAGTGAAACGGACACTATACTGTCAGTGAGGGTCGTCTTTCGGATGAGATGTTAAACCGAGGTCCTGACTCTCTGTGGCCATTAAAAATCCCATGTCACTTCTCGTAAAAGAGTGTAACACCGTTGTCCTAGCTTAATGTCCACCATCGGCCCTTACCATCCAGACCTCCTGATCATCTCCATCCACCGAATTGGCTCTATCACTGTCTCTTCGCAAAGGTCTACATAGGATTGTGCGAACTGATGGACGCGTAGTAGGAGGTGAGCATCCCTCCCTCCAGGACATCTATACCAGGAGGTGCATGAGGAAAGCCAAGAGAATCATCAGCGACTCCAGCCACCCAAGCCATAGACTTTTCTCTCTGCTACCCTCAGGCAGACGGTTCCACAGCATCTGGTCACGCACCAGCCGACTGAAGGAAAGTTTCTTCCCTCAGACTATCAGGCTGATGAACACTTAACACACCCCACACAAACTCTTCCATACCCCGCACTGCACACCGTCAAGATGTAGCATGCACTGCACTTTAACAAATCCATACTTAAAACAATACTGCCTACAAATATGTGTACACCAATCAATCGTACGTATCGCTGTCAACATTGCCAATTTTACGTTGTCTTGTTTTTTTTTTTTGTGAGTATGTTGTTGTATTTTGCACTGTCTGTATTTTGCACTGTCGTTGTATTTACACTGTCTGTATTTTGCACTGTCTGGAGCCAGCACCTAAGCTTTTCACTCATCATAGCACATGTGCTGCTGATGATGTGACAATAAAAGTGATTTGATTTGATTTGATTTGATTTGATTCTGCTGTCATACCATCATACCAGTGGTGGTGTGGAGAGACCCCTCACATGACTGTGAAGCACCTTGGGTGTATAATATAAATACACATTGCATTACATGTAAAATTCTTCAGAATAAAGATCTGATTAAAAGTGTGAATTATGATATATGTTAGTGTGGCTAAAGTGAAGATATGTGGCTCAGAGTAAGTGGATAAACATTCTTTAAAATATATATACAGACACATATTGACAAGATGCAACAAAAACACTTAAAACTGTGTTTTTAATGTGCTTAAATTAGACTAAAACATTATCCCCCGGTTTCACAAACAAGGTTTAAGGTTAGTCAAGATTAAATTGCATGTTTGAGCTATCTCAACTCAAAGTAACTTGCGGTGAGATGTCTTAAAATATGTCAATGTCATTTTTTTTGTCTCCAGGTGCACACCAGTAATATATTTCTAAGGCCATTTTTATAAATGTGTCTTAAATAGCCTAATTTAACTAAGGCCTAGTCCTGGCTTAATCTAAGCCCTGTTTGTGAAACTGGGCTTATGAAAAGTAAAAAAAAAAAAAAAAAAAAAACAGATTTAGAGTTTCATAAAAAATAAAAAAACAGCATCTTTGTCTGCAGTGTTTCATCTTAAAGCTAGTTAATTAAGGCTTTGAGGACTAGTAGATTTGTGTAAGCTGATTTTGGATCTGAAAAAGTAAAACAAGTCATATCAGAGAAGGTCTGTTGTTGTCCAGACAAAATCCCCTATTTTGCTCAGATATTGGAAAAGACCCCGAGCAGCACTTGATATCTGAAAGAGGAAGATGGACCCCCCTGATGAGAGCGAGTATGTCATCTGATGAGATTTCTCTCAGCAGGATATCAGGGGTCAGAGAAGTGCGTAACACTCTCACAAACACTGAGATTTGCTCTAATACCACACATAACGCAACGCACACACACACACACACACCATGATATCAGAAAGCTCACCTGCTCTGTGTGTGGAGATGAAGGTCTAAAGGCAATCTATACAGTATTTTGACAACATATGTTGTGAAAAACGACCATCTGACCTCTTTGTGAACTACAGGTTTCTATACACACTAAAACAAGTATTGACAACAGGAACACGTGCAGGTTTTAGAAGATCAAGATAGAGTGTGACTAAAACAATAACTCAAGACAAGCAATACAGACAATCTGCACCGGCAGAATGGGATGCAAGCAGGCCTACATCAAGTTAAACATCAAAGGTTCTATTAAAAGCAGAAGAAAAAAAAACTGTATATATTTAAGAATATTTTAAGTAAACATTCATTCATTCATTTTCTTTTTGGCTTAATCCCTTTATTAATCTGGGGTCGCCACAGCGGAATGAACCACCAATTTATCCAGCATATGTTTTACGCAGCAGATGCCCTTCCAGCTGCAGCCCATTTCTGGGAAACATCCATACACACTCAAACACTCATAATTTAGCCTACCCAATTCACCTGTACTACTGCATGTCTTTGGACTGTGGGGGAAACTGGAGCACCCGGAGGAAACCCATGTGAACGCAGGGAGAACATGCAAACTCCACACAGAAACGCCAACTGACCCAGCCGAGGCTCGAACCAGCGACCTTCTTGCTGTGAGGCAACAGCACTACCTACTGCGCCACAGCGTCACACTTTAAGTAAACAAAAGAGAAAAAAATAAATAAAAAGAAAAAAGAAAACAAAATAATGATAAAAACATAGGAAAATGCATGTGAAAGTGCATTTGTCGCATAAAACATATGCCAGAGTAATTGGCAGATCATTACTTTATGGTGACTCCTTATCATACAGGGACTAAGGCGAAGGATAGTGAGTAAGCGAGTAAAAACATAGAAAAAAACGAAAGCTTTCGCTTTAATACTTATGCAGGGTTTTTATTATTTATTTAGATTTTTTTTTACTATTTGCATTGTTAGCACAAATCTTTTTTTTTTTTTTACTACGGGGTAGACTAGAATGGAGGAAAAAAACTACAATTACTTATTTTGTAATTACATATAAAACTGCCTGATATACAGTGTTGGGGAAAGTTACTTTTGAAAGTAATGCACTACAATATTGAGTTACTCCCCCAAAAAGTAACTAGTTGCGTAACTTAGTTACTTTTTATAGTCAGTAATCTGATACGTTACTTTTAAGTTACTTTTTCTGACCTATATGAGGCTTGATCTCTTTCAGAACTTGCAGGGTTTTTCTTCTTCTTTTTTTTATAAAAACACATAAATGCTATCTTCTGAGAATTTCCTGACTCCAGAGCTATACATGCCGTATATACAGATTAATGAAAGTTTAAAGTTTGATACTTTTGTACTTTTTGTCTTATTAAAAAGTAAAATCACTGTCCATTCAGATAATCTTCTTCTTCTTTTCTTCCATGTGTTCAAAATAATGAGAATATTTCTTTCGCAGAAATGTAAGGCTCTGCCATCTTCCTTTCTGTCTGTTCCTGCATTCTCTCATTGTGTGTTGGATTCAACATGATTACGATCATTTTAATTCAGCAAATTATTTTAAAAAATTTAAACTAAAATAAAAAGTAACTTGCATTACAGTTTTAAAAAAGCAACTAAAATATAATTACTTTATTTTTAAAAATAATGCGTTACTTTACTTGTTACTTAGAAAAGTAATATTATTATGTAACTTGCGTTACTTGTAATGCATTTTCCAATAATGCTAATAAATCAATTTATACTTTAAAATCAAATCAAATTTGCTGATTGGCTAATTATGGCTAGTAGCTTATATATAAAACATGAGGTTAGTTTGAAACCAACAAACATTCCCCTAGAGTTCCTATATGATTCCTGTTCTGGAAATAGTCCCTGTAGGTTCTTTTTTGATAACCAACAACCTTCCAAGAACATAACAGCTTTTTTATTTGTAACAACTTACAGACAACCGAAAAGAGAACCTTCTCCTAACCTTGAGGGAATGTTCTGCTTAAAAAAATCCAGGCAAACCAACAGAACACTTTCTGAGAACCAAAGACTTACATTCTGAGAACTAAACACATTGTTAGCTGTATTGTGGCTTAATTGCTTTAAATTATGAATAACACTGAATAGTATTGTTATTAAAGTAGATTTCTCAGCACTTTACCTCAACAAATAACAGCATAGTATGCTGCATTCAAAAAACTAGCGTGTTAACCAAACCCCAAAAGACTACAATAAATAAGATATGGAAGAACCAAGAGGTAGAAAGAAGGAAGAAGAGACTCTAGAATCACCTTAAAGCGTCAGAGACTGAGACCTATGAGCTTTCATCGCCCACTGTGTGCCATTTCTTTATATAATAACGGGCAATGACTCAGGCAGGCAGTTGTGTGGGCAGCCTGTGGTACAGAGAGGACCCACGGGGGCCGCTGGTGTGGCACTGAGTGGTCTCGTGAAATAAGTACAGGCAGGCAGGAGGAGGTCTATTGGCCCAGAGTGATGGCTCGCATGTTGCTTATCGAAGCTCAATAAATCTACACCCGATGTGCGAGATATGAGAACGCTGATCTCATCTACTCCAAACGGCACACACACACACACACACACACACACACACACACACACACACACACACACACACACACACACACACACACACACACACACATATTCCTCAGTTTTACCCAGGGACGGAGAGGTTATTTAGCTGAATAAAACAAAAAAGAGAGGGAGAGAAAAAAAATAAGCAGTGGCTTGTGAAGTTAAAATAAGGTATATATTGAAGAGGAAGAGAGAGAGAGAGAGAGAGAGAGACTGATAATACATATATATGGGGAGTAAACAGAGACGTTCACAGACTCTTAGCAACAAAGAAGCTCTAAAGAAAGATGACGCAATAAACTACCAAATAAAATCCTCACTCTCTATCTCTCTCGCCCGCTTGCTTTCTCTGAAAACACTTCGCAATGGCATTTACTTGCTAAATTGTGGGGGATTCAGCACTTTCGAGGATTGTTGGGGGGGGGGGGGGGGGGGTCACCACATCCAAACCACACACAAGACAGGCAGGAAATGAGGTGTGTTTTGAGAAACATCAGAAGATGGCATGGCTAACAGTCAACGGTCATGGAGGCACACTTAACGTGCTAAGAGAGGCTAGCAATGGGACCGAATCGCTATATGCCCGAGATATGGCTGTATGTTCAATAAGTCCCACGGCTTACTCTGTGCACTGGGGTTTTCAGGTGTTAGCCATATGCTAACAGCTAATATGAGATCTAATCATTGGAGTTCAGAGCCCGAGCGTGAGCGTCAATCCCAGCCTAATGCCACCTTATTGCTGTGAGCCTGTTGTGTTTGCCCTGAGCTTGATCCTGAGCGCCGCTCACAACGGCTCGCTCTTCCCAGCCGGCCAACCGGCCTATCCTCATTGCACAGGTATCGGGGACCGAGAATGAGCGCTGTGACCCCTCCGGGTCCGCTGCTGGTGATGAATAGGCTCATTGGCTAACACAGGCAGATTACCCCCTTAACAGGGTCTGTTAGAGACGAGTGATGGAGGGATGAAAGGAGGAGTGATAAATGACAGATTTATCTTTCTCTTCCAGCAGAGACGCCGCCGCGGCAGGAGCAATAAAGCGACCGGAGAGAGAGATGACGGAGACAATTATGTCAAGCCCAGCTGTCAATCATGCGGATGAGAGAAATAGTGTGTGTGTGTGTGCGTGTTGATGTGCGGCCCTGGCAGGGGGCTCGTAGCAGGGCGACAGGCGGGCATAATACTCTCATCACTCTTCCTCTGCTTGTCATGGCGTCAGAAGTGGCCCTGGGCGCTGCTGCGACCGCCGCTTGAGCCTCCAATCTCGCAGAAATATTCCTAAACTGCAATTTTTCATATTTCCCTGTATGCATAAAGAGATGAAAGATTACCCCATCGTTTGTATTGTCTCTCTGAGGTGATGCTCCGATATTAGTTTATCCACTGCACCTAGGATTGCTTCCCTAAGCAAGACAGATCGGCACGGGGAAGGAGGGCAATATTCAGCCAAACATATTCAGCTCATCTTTTATACGCTGCATTTTTCGAACAGACACAGGTATGAAACGGCTGTCTAAACAAGACTGCTATGAAAGCTAAATGGAAAGAGTAAGATGGAGGAAAAAACAAAAAGAAAAAAAAAACAGGAACGGCTTCTTTTTGAGAATTCTAATTGCGAGGCAATTTTTGCTGTTTTTTTCCCCAACAATCTCTCGCATACAGTAGGCAAGCAATCTTCATATTAATTCCTGCTGTAGTTATCAAACTGAAATGAAAATGCAAATTAAAGCAAACTGATTTTCAGAATCAATTTGAAGGAGGAAAAAAACAAATACGTTTCCAAATAAAAGGATCCAGATATTTGTGCTCTGTGCCATCACAGACTCTTCTGTGCTAGAAGAGGATGATGAGGAAAAAAAGAGAACGAAAGAGTTTTTGGGTCAAAGAACGTGTTGCAATTGTTCTCCACCCAGCCAAGTGTAAAACTCATTAAACAATGCATAATGCCTTTAATCAAATCAATGGCGAAAGCAACTCCAAACTGATGGCTCCTATCAAAACTTACACAAAGCATAGAGAATTTCTCATTTATTTATAAAACATCAACTAAGATGGAGGAATTATCTCCAAATGAGCTTAATTATGCTTTAGCGTTGGGATCGATATCGCAGTGGAGAAAGAAAACAAAGCACAAAGGTGAAAGAGACGAAGGGAAAAGGTGATGGAGTTCTGCGGTCTCTCAAGGCTGACAGGAGTTCATGCAGGATTTGCTGTAACTAATTATTAATGGGACTGAACAGATGATGTGGTAATAGGTATAGGGCTAAACGCATTTTGTGGCCACTCATCCTCATCTTCCAAATGAGAAAGCAGCCGCCACAAAACAACTCAACTGAAAAGATCACTTATGGAGAAGATTTCCAGATGAAAACCATAATCGCATGGCTACAGTTTGACATCTCACCATTTAAATCAACAACTCAATCCTACACTAGGTCCTTTTTCAGAAGTCAGAAAGTTATTTCAATAGTTTAGACTTTTAAGTGTTTATATGTTTATAGGCATGTCTGAAACTAATTACAATTTCAAGGGTTTTGATACCTCAATCACCTTGAGAACCCCATCTCAAAAAAGTTTTTTAACTTCATTTATGCAATGATTTAAGGTTTATTACGACATAAAAAATATATATTATTATAAAATATATTACAATGTATCATTAATAATTATTACAGTAATAATACATTTTATTTGTAATGCGCATTTCTCCAGCTCAGTAGGAAGTATGAAAGTATAACAATATGCAAGATAACAATAAATTACACATTAAAAACACTACTAAAGAGGTAAGTCTTAAGAAGCTTCTTAAAACACTATAGAGACATGGCTATCCTAATGGAAATGGGTAATGCATTCCATAATTTTGGTGCACAGTATGAAAAAGCAGTATGAACACCCATGGTGTTAAGTCTGTAGCGTTTTATTGTTATTATTTATTTTATTAATAATAATATTATTGTTATTATTACAAATAAACAAATTACTAAATAAATTAGGGGTGCTCAACCCTATTCCTGGCGATCGACCTTCCTGCAGTTTTCAGTTGCAGCCCTTATCAAACACACCTGCCTGTAATTATCAAGTGCTCCTCACATTCTAAATAATTGGTTCAGGTGTGTTTGATCAGGGTTGGAGCTGAAATCAGCTGGAAGGTCGATCGCCAGGAACAGGGTTGAGCACCCCTGAAATAAATAAACAAGCAAACAAATAAATAAACAAATAAATTATTAGAAGTGGGGTAAGAAAAGTTAATACTTCATTACTTTATTAATATTGTGGGTAGCAGTGGGTAGCGCTGTTGCCTCACAGCAAGAAGGTCATTGGTTCGAGGCTTGGCTGGGTCAGTTGGCATTTCTGTGTGGAGTTTGCATGTTCTCCCCGTGTTGGTGTGGGTTTCTTCCGGGTGCTCCGGTTTCCCCCACAGTCCAAAGGCATGCGGTATAGATGAATTGGGTAAATTAAATTGTGCATAGTGTATGTGTGTGAATGAGAGTGTACTGTATGGATGTTTTCCAGTGATGGGTTGCAGCTGGAAGGTCATCCGTTGCGTAAAGCAATTGCTGGATAAGTTGGCAGTTCTTTCCACTGTGGCGACCCGTGATTAATAAAGGGACTAAGTCGAAAAGAAAATGAATGAGTGAATGAATAAATTATATATACTTCTAATAATATGTCGAAATATGCAAAATAAAATATGATTAAAATAAAATAAAATAAAAAGTAAATAAATAAATAAATATTTAAAAAAATTTAAATTAAAAATAAATTATATTAAATTAAATTAATAAACAAATAAATAAATAAAATAAAAAATAAACAAATAAATAAACAAATGAATAATTAATAAAATAAAATAATGTTATTATCAAGCTTATTTATTGTCAAATGTTATTAATAACACCAACAGCACTTTTCTCAAAATTTCTGTGGACCCAAAACGCCCCAGTCTGAAAACCCCTCATGTATTTAACATGACCAGATATCCTGTCAAGTCAGTCACTGCTCCACAGCAGTGACAGAGGAATCTAATTCCAGCCAATCAAACACAACTAATGCAACCAACATCTTCATGGTATAAGCAGGCCCAGCACACACACATGTACACACTCCGCACCTCTTCATCTCTCTTTGTGCTGTTGTTCGGCATTAGATGTTGACAGACTGTTGTGCTGCTGGGGGTTGCAGTGGTAATTACTAGCGTCTAGCTGCAGATGCTAAGGAGCGCAGGACCCTCGCATCCGTCCCAGCGTTACGGCGCCGATAACCCCGCATCTGTGTCTCACATCACCCCTCTCTTTGTTAACAGGCCAGGCCTTCATTTTTTACCGCTGACAGCAATGCTATTCCTGTCATTTAGCCACATCTGCTTAGGCAAAGAAAAGGAGAGGGAGGAGGAGTGTATGTGTGTGTCTGCATATGTGTGTGTGTGTAAGAGAGCGGTAAGCACTTTAATTAATTGTGGAGAGATTACATGGTTCTCCAAGCGTGGAGTTTGTCATCAGAAGCCATTACACAGATCCATTAGCCGTTTCTCCACAGTGTCAAGACTCATTTGGAGGAGAGCGGTAAGTTTGAAGACAGGCAGAAGAGTGAAGCTTGTGATGAGGGACGCTGGGTTAGGGGAAGAAGAAAAAAAAAAAGACACATACAATTAGCCAGAGAGTGATCTGTAAACAAATATGTCCTCCCTGGCCAGGCGACGCTTTATCAACTGTCACTCAAAACAGACAGGCAATGACTCGTCCACCTAAAGCCTCAGGCTGGGATCTTAATGGGGGTCTTGTCAGTGGGGCTCGTCTGACAAATGATGCGCAGTTTTCCTGATCACAAAGCGATGGGCCTGGACCAGAGCACCGTCAGTTCTGAGTGATGCGGATGGAAGGAGATAAGACAAGCTTCCTCCTAGGTCAGGACCTTGAGTCTGTAGCCATACATATTCACCTCAGGATAGCAAGTTCTCAAATATCTTTACCGGATGCTTTGCTACGCCTGATGAGCCGAGTCACTGTAGGAGAGGTCAAGTTTGTGTTACACTTTACAGGTTCTCGAACTTTTCAGCAAAACTACACTTGATCGAATCGGAATCATTTCAACTTGTCCTGTCAACAATTTGCTAAGTTTTGTATACAAATATGTATTTTTATTACAATAATAAAGACTTTTTTTCATTATTAATATTATTAATTATTATTATTATTATTATTATTATTATTATTATTATTATTATTATTATTATTATTATTATTATTATTACTACTATTACTACTACTACTGCTACTATTATATAATAAACAGTAGTTAAAATGCACAATGTAATAATAATAATGACAATAATAATATATGTATAATAATAATAATAATTATAATAATAATAATAATAATTTATATTATTATTATACATATATTATTATTATTATTATTATTATTATTATTATTATTATTATTATTATTATTATTATTATACATATTATTATTATTATTATTATTATTATTATGATTATATAATTTATAGTTAAAATGCACAATATAAAATATTTATTATTATCAATATTACCATTACACTGTAAAACCTAAAAGTGAAAATGAAATGAAATGAAATAACAATGAAATAAGTTAGTTTAACACATATTTTTTTTTTAAGTTACTTTGACTTAATGAAGAAGAGTTATGGTAAATCACAAACTGATTAAATTATGCAAAACTCAAACTGAATGAGTTATAAATGAATTTATTTTATTTTTTGAGTTAACTTAACTCTAATCCTTTAAGTTAATTTAATTTACTTAAGTTTTTGTCTGTAGCAGACACCAAAAATAATATTTAAAAGAGATTACAAATAAGTACACTTAAAAATAATGCTACTACTACACAATATACTATGCACAATATAATAATAATAATAATAATAATAATAATAATAATAATAATATTTTTATATTTATAATTATAGATATATTATTGTTGTTGTTGTTTCAGAAAGATCATGTGAGACTAAAGAATACAAATGAAAAAATTATCATAGAGTTTGCATTCTTCTGATTTAGTATTTATAAAATCATATGCGCATTATCTCATTTTAATCTTACTCACCCCAAACTTTTGACCCTGAAGTTTTGAATGGTAAGGTAATTCCAGAGGGCACAATTATGTAATTATACATAATTGTACAGGGCTTGCAGTTAAGACATTAGTCAACAAGTAAGTGATTTGCCTAAATGACTACTAGCCTAATTAGTTTCAAAGGGATAGTTCACCCAGTACTGAAAGTTCTGTCTTTATACAATTGTTTCCGAGGCAGATTCAAACATGCAGAACAAAAACACAGAAATGCTGAATAACTGAATTGTTCTGATCCACACAAAACTCCACCTTTAAAATTAGACACGAGGTTGAGTAATTGATGGCAAAAGCAGCTATTTTTGTCTGACATATTCCATCAACTACAGGCCCAAGTTCACCTGACCCCGACTTGACTCATTTCTAAAGGGATTTTGATAATATGCGGTAAAAACCATCAGCGGGTCCCGAGGACAGAGGCGGTGTTCAGCACAAAGTAACACACCCACTCGATGGCTCGGCGCAGCATGGCCAGGAAACAGCAGAACACAGCTAATCTCCACACTCCCCCATAAGCCATGCTCTAATTGGCCACACAGAGCGCAACTGCTGGAGAGAGAAAAGGGAAACCAAAATTAACAACTGCAGAACTTTACAGTACAAGAGCAGAGAGACAGACATGAGAGGAAGTGCGACCAGCTGCAAACCAGGCCTTCCTCTCCCGTCTCTGCCACTCCGTCTGTCTCTGCGCTCCACATAATTGGCCCTTATCCTTACTCTGAGCATATAAGCATGAAACCGCAGATTCCTCCATTCGCCACAATTAAAACAAGCAGAAAAAGGTGGCACAAGCAAACATTCTGGGCCACTGGGATACCCAAGAAAGCCGCAAAACTAGACGACACCCCAATCAACATATGGAGAAAAATAAACCGATGGAAGCGAGAAAATCATAATAAAAAATAGAGATCTGATAGTACATCTGCTGATAGTTTAAAAACCTTCCCAAAGATAAAAAATATTGCTAATGAGCTCTCATGATCACATAGATATTTAACAAGGAGCTGCTTTGGATTTACAGACCACTGGAATAAGCCTGTTTGGAGAAGGAATAAAGGATTTTTAGTTTTTTATTGCAGCCCTACACTTTGTGCACGCTGTTTGTTTATCACTATTTATTGTCTCAAACTAATTTTGGCACGTTTGTTTTTCCAGAAAAACAGAACAAGTTTCCTCTGTCCTGATTTCTACATGTCCTAGTTTTTCATTCCATTTTGCATTCCAAGATTCCAAGCGCAAGTTTCAATTCACTCTGAATGTATCGAACTTTAAATGACAAATGAGATGCACAGATACCAATCACGTTTCACATCAAATATAAAATCCATAGTGTTGCACTATAATTGAATGAAGATTTAGGTTGAATATATTGCCACAAATATGCACTAGTCCTCGACATCACGAAGACATAACGCTGAAAAACAAGAAACACATTTTTTTTGTTTGTTCTGAATGAAACTGAACACTGTTAGAAATGTCTCTTTAGCATCTAGATACTCAAATCTCAGTTTAGCTCAAGTGCTCAAAAGGGCATAAGAAAGCCAATATCCTTCAAAAGGTCATTACTGTATACGCTAGTGTCCAAACATTTTTTTTATGAAGGGCCAAAAACCAAACTTGATTGCGGCTAGTAGGCCAAAGGTAACTATAGTTGCCATGGGTAATTTCCTAATTTATTTAATAATATTTAAAAATAACTAGAAAACATTGCTTTATATTAACTAATACAGCATATATATATATATATATATATATATATATATATATATATATATATATATATATATATATATATATATATATTTTTTTTTTTTTTTTACGTTTTATAATGAACGCATTACAGTTATCTCATTTATAACAGAATAGAGTTATACTAGCTTTTGCATTGATTTGCTCACAAATGTCTTCTGCGTAGTCCTCTATGCGTTGAGTGACAAAAACTTTTATATACAAAATTGTATTCATTTCAGTTTGCTTTTTTGTAGCTCAACAGTAAAACAAACATACAAAAACAAAAGGTTTTGTCAAATTAGAAATGATGATCTCTTTTGAAGACATTCGCCCCAACCTTCTCCATCTTTCTCACTCTCTTCTCAGATGGAATGATGGGCCAAATCAAAGGTTACAGTGGGCCAATTTTGGCCCGTGGGCCCTATTTGGGCATATCTGCTATAGAGGATAAATACATTTATATCAACTATATTTAAAAGCTTTTTAAAAAATCAGTGTCTATTGCACTGGATGTGCTGGTTTGGGCAGTATTATTGGCTGCAGTCTTTGCTGAACAAAGTAGCTTGGTTGACTGGTTGGCTGAGTAATGAAAAACACACAAGTAATAATAATTTCAATGTCATGTAGATTGCATTGCTTCTATCAACAGTTTTTTTTTTAGAACTGGCAGAAAAATGATTAATTGAAATCTCAACAATGTATTGGAGATAATAGTACATCTTCAAAAATGGAAAAAATTGAATTAACTAAAAAAAAAAAAAAAATAATAATAATAATAATTATTTTATATTATTAATATATTATTATTAATATTATAATTATTGTGTGTATGTATCTATATATGTTATTATATTGTTTTTTTAATACTCAAAGTAACCTAAAATATACATAAAGGGAGAGTTATTCAAAAATTTAAATATAAAAATATACCCAACTTTTATGAATATATTTTGATGATGATGATGATGATGATGATGATGATGATGATGATGATGATGATGATGAAAAGCCTTTATTTGTCACATACACTTTTACATGTAGCGAAATTTAACCCCTTTGACCATTCACAAACATCATACATTTCAGGGGAAGACAGGTCAGCCGAGAGGTAGCTTTTAGAAAGAGGAAATAAGATACATTAGGTAAGAGGGAGGCGGGGGAAAAAAAGCCCCCCTCAGAGTATCCTTGAAGTAGGGCAGTGCGAGATCAGGGGGAAAAAAAGCTCCATCAATAAGTACATAAACACATAGACATAGCATTGTAACAGGGGATGGGAACAGGGAATGTGGAGAGTCCAATATACAGTGCTAAGCACTGAGAACACCCCATTTTGAAAACAAATATTTGTATCCATTTCTCAGTGAATATAGGCAATGTATTTTAGTGCATTTAAACAGAACAGATTTATTAAACAGATATGTTTATTAAAATAATATTTTAGTCACCAAACATATTTAGAAATTGAAAAATAATCCAATTAAATTTAAGCAAAATATTGCCAAAAAAATTACAAACTACAAAATTTCAACGAAATTTGAAAACTTTTTTGCTTCTCTTGATTTTTCCTTTTTAAAATTTGTATTTAATATTTTTCTATAATATAAAAATATGGGTGTACTCGTTTGTGGACTGTTATCGTAAGTTATTTTGTTACATAAGCTCCAGATTTGGCTTCAGTACTAATCTAATGTATATGCACTAATATAATATTGTATAGCTTCCTATTAAAAATATGAATTTAAAAGATAGATTTGTGAGGGGTGTACTTATATATGCTGAGCACTGTATGTAACATCCACCTGGTCATGCCACTATAGAGCGCTGGTCACAAACCTGCCTACCCACACCGGGAGTGATAAGCATACGAAGGCATGGGAGTCGGGGGGAGGCAGTGATTGTCTATCTGTAGCTATGTACGTGTAAGTAGGTCTGTAGAGTAGTTTCATTTTCTTCTGTGAAACACAAAATTGCTTTAAAATGTTTTAAACCAATCCATAGTATAGATGTCAAAAGAAATACTATGGATGTCAATGGCCATCAGTATCCAACGTTCTGTAAAATATTAGTCTTATTTTGTGTTCAACATAAGAAAGAAACTCAAGCTTGTTTGGATGGTGAATAAATGATTACAGAATTTTCATTTTTCTGTGAACTCTTTGAGCACAATAACTAATTACATTTATGCAAATACTTAACACCACCATTTGAATGCATGCAAATGTGAAGGAGAATTTATCACCTATGTCAGAGAAGAGTTTCTATAAAATAATTGTATTGGAAAAAAGTCATGAAATCCTTAAAAGACGCCTCAGGATATATTAAAAGATGACTTGATAGTGAGCAAATTATTCTAATTACAGACCATGTGTGGGTAAACTATTCCTTCAACCAGATTTGGGAGGACATCGGTCAGTAAAGTTAAACAAACAACAAGTCTCCTCTCCTCTAATTGTGTTTCTTTTATTTGCACTTCTCTTCTTTTCAAAGAGATGGAAAGTTGCATTTGTTGACATTTCACTAAACTTTGTTTCAGAGCGAACCTGTAATTATATCCCGTGTATCTCCACCTTAAACATTGTTTAACAGCAAAAATATGTCAATATGTCACAAATGCCAAAACGAAGTAGCTATTCACTGCAGCGCTGTAAATTACCCAGAGGAATGTAGGGCAGGGCAGCAAATAAAGAGAAAACAAGATTGTATAATTGTCATGATGACCCTCTTAGCCCGAGGCCTGTGCTTGTGCTCCATCCCAGTAAATCACGTGGTGGATCTGTAATGGCAGCAAATCTTCACCTGAGAACACTCGCAACAAAAGAGCCAAACCCAAATCTGGCCTAACAACTTGCCCGCACTCAAAGACATCTGGGAAATTTAATAACACAACCTTTCATTCAGCCATTCATTCATTCCATTGAGATCATCATGCCGTACAATGGGTCATTCACTGTTTTGGTCTTCCTCTAAAGTTTAGATCACAATGACAGTATATTTATCACTGGATGTCGCTATAGGTGATCCTGCCGCTAGATGATCCATGGTTGGGAGAAAATCTGACAATAAATGATCTATGATATCTATTTTTTTAATACAAAGGCTCAGCTGTTTAGATGCAAAACATTAAATTACAAGTGTTCATCAAATAATCAAAAAACCAAACAAAAGTTTATTTACAAAAGTGAATAAAAGACCAATATTATATTTCTTCTGTATTCGGTGCAAACAAATTAAATAACAATCTAAAGCAAAAATCATGGCACTCATCAAGTCAATCCAGTCTTGATCAATTTAGTTGTCAATCAAGTCAATTTAGACATTAAAACAATGAAAAACAGTATAAAAACATTTATCTAGACCAGGGGTGCTCAAGATTTTTCCTATAAAGGGCCAAAAACCAAACTTGATTGAGGGCTGTGGGCTGAATATATATCAAACTGTATTACTTTAAATTTGCCAAGGGAAATTTCCTCATTTATTCGGTAATATAAAAAAAATAGAAAACGTTGCTTTACATAATATTTAATATCTAATGCAGTTTCATTTTTAACATTTCATAATGAACTTATTACTGTAAAAACTTAAACAATTTCATTTATAACACAATGAAGTTCAATGCTGAATACACTAGTCGAGCTGCACCTGCCTTTACCTTGATATGCTCATAAATGTCAGATGTACTGTACGTCAAGTGACAGTATTTACGTTTTAAAAGTCATTCATTTCCATTTAATTGAATAATTTAATGTTAGTTGCCTTTTTTGTAGCTCAGCAATAAAACTAAGAAACAAATGATTACAATAAATTCAAAAATCAAATTGAAGTCATTCGTCCCGACCACCAACATTCTCCCTCTCTTTTCAAATGGAATGGCGGGCCAAATCAAAGGTTTTTTAAGATCATATTAACAATGTTTTTTTTTTTTTTTTTTTAAAAACATTTCAATCAACTTAGACAAAAACTACAACAAAATGTGTCATTTATTCTGACAGACTGATATGGTACTGGTATATTGTACACCAGTACTATTACTTGCCCAAAAATGTAGAGTAAAAGTATTTGTTGCAAATATTACTCATTTAGTAATATGAGTAAAGTAATATGAGTAGTATGAGTAAAAAATAGACCTTTCAAACATACTCAAGAGTAGTGAGAAACGAGTATTACGCTGTAAAAAGCTTACGCATTTACATGTAATTTGTGGATGTGTGTAAACGTAACATTCTGTAGTGCATTTAGTTATTGCCCAGCAGGCACACAACATCATAAGACGTTAATATTAGGTTAGATTTAGGTTGTGATGTCAGATGAGCAAAATTCAATGTTTAGCCAGCATCTAAGGACAAAGTTATTTTGATGTCCAATAACACCGTCAAAAGACTTTGAAATTTGATTTATTTTAGGTTGGGTTAGAAAGTGACCAAAATCCAACGTCGAGCCAACATCTTAAACCAACATCATATTGACATCAATTACTGACATTTATTTGTCAGGTATGGCAACCAAAATCCAACATCTGATAGACGTCATATTGGTAACATCCACAAAACATCAAGTTGTAACATCATTAGACGTTGATATATGATTGATTTTAGGTTGGACATTGACATCACCCTAACGTTGGGTTCTGACGTCAACCTGATTTTCATTTCCAAACAACATGCAACGTCCCCACAACATTGGGGTACAACGTCAATCTGACGTCATGTTGATGTCATTTCGGTCATCACACAGTAAACATCTTTCATCTTGTCATCAGTGACATGCATCTAAACAGTCTCTAGGTCAATTTGTGTAAAGATTTTGGACATCTTCTTGGACACTTTTAATGCTTCCAAACAGTTTGCTGCAATTATAAACCACCCATGTCTTGAGTTAGTTCATTATGTAGTGATTTACCTTCTATGTGTGATTTTGATTGGACAGGAAACACAGGATGGATTTTTCTAGTCCCCATAGACAAAAAATAATAAAGTAGTGACTGCAGGTTGAAGGAAAGTAGTGGAGTAAAAGTATCAATACAACACTAACAATGTACTCAAGGGAAAGTAAAAGTACACATTTTTAAAACTACTAAATTACAAAATTACAATTCCTGAGAAAAACTACTCAATTACAGTAATTTGAGTATTTGTAGTTTGTTTCATTTACACCACTGCATACAATATCCTCACGTGGCATAAAAATAAAATAATAGAAAAAAAAATAATTAATAAAAAAAAATTGTTAGTGGATATTGCGTCACCAACCAATATTGTTATTGCTGGTCATCATCTCTCACTAAATATGTATTCATGTGTAACATTTTGCCACTATAAGTAGAAAAACTTCTCAAAATAGTCACCGAACTTACTAAGTTTACATGATAAATGAGTTCTCTTAAAGGGTGCAAACATATTATAGAGTTCCAGACACTGTAACTTACTTGACAAAGCAGCACTCAAATGCCAGAACGTTGTAAAAAGTAAATAAACGAGAGAGAGAAAGAGAGCGAGAGGGAGAGAGAGAGAGAGAGAGAGAAGAGAGAGAGAGAGAGAGAGAGAGAGAGAGAGAGAGAGGACAGACAGCAGAGCAGGAGAAGAGGAAGTGAAATGAAGACAATGGGCAGTTTGCTGTATGAGGGGATTAGGTGTGATGTGACAAGGGGGATCAGTGTTTCACCGCGAGACAGAGACAAAGACGCCATGCCTCTGACACTTCTTTGCTTTAATCGCCGAAGAAAGAAATTACCGATAGCAAGTGTGTATGTGTGTGTGAGCACATGTATAGAGGAAAAGATTTCAAAAACGGCAAAAAAAAAAAATGAACTAGTCTCTCAGTGAGAGCGAGAGAGAGAGTCTGTGTATCACACCATCATAAAAGGCAACTGCCTGCTTCTCACTCGCTCAAGCATCCTCAACACTTCCACCTGCAACTCCAGGAGATCAGTCTTCAAACGCTGCGCTCATCTCAGCAGCTGTCACAGCGCATAAAACCCCCTAGCTTTATATCCTTCCAGAGTCTGCATGTAAACACGCGCTGGGGTTGCTTGCGCGCAACAACGTTTGTGAATTTTGACCTGCTTTTGATGTGAACGCAGATGGCTCGGAGGCAAAGAGACTCCGGCTCGCTCTCCACGGGCTACTAAATCAACTCTTTAACTCGTGAAATCTGAATACAACCTCCTACACCACAACTCCAGTGAGAAAGCATGCTGGTGCTGAGCATATTAGCGTAGCATCGCGGGACAACTAGCGCTAATCGTTTCCAGGTAATCAAATGAGCTCTTTCCGCCGAGATGCTCGAGTCAGGTGCTGAGAGTTAGACTCGGAACAGGTCTGAAAAATGGTAAACAATGGAGGATCAATGGAAAGCTGTGAACTCCTGTCAGCGCTGATATGATGAGAAAGTGCTAATTAGCTTAACAGGACACCTCCTGTTTGACTGCTAACAGGCTAATGTAGCATAATCGCGCACAAGCCCTAGTGGGGTTAACCTTGACCCGACTCCTATTTTCTGTGCCAGAGCTAATCAATTCTACACTGCAGCTGGGGTGGAGAGGGTCACATCGCTCGTCCCAAACAAACGTGCACAAATACTGAACTCTAATGGAGCCACTTTTGGCCCAAATCAATAGAGGACAAAAGTGAACCAGCCACTAATCACCTGGGTCCAAAAAAAGACCACAAAATGACAGGGCGCAGATGCCAAATCTTAGTCTCAGATCAATGCACATATTTTGAAAATGATTCAAGATGTTACTAAAAGTTTTCGTCAGCCAAAATTTAAATGAAAATGTCATAATTACAACAAGTTTGTACAGTATATGTCAATGAAAACACATCAAAGATCATTTAACCCTGCTGAAAAATCCAGCTTAAACCAGCCTAAGCTGGTTGGCTGGTTTTAGCTGGTCGACCAGCCTGGTTTTAGAGGGGTTTTGGCCATTCCAGGCTGGTTTCCAGCCATTTCCAGCCTGGTCTTAGCTGGTCATGCTGGAAAATGACCAGCCTCAAACCAGCTAAAAACCAGCTTGACCAGCCTGGTTTAAGCTGGAACATAGCTGGTTTTGGGCTGGTCAAGCGGGTTTAGCTGTCACTCCCAGCCTGACCAGCTAAAACCAGGCTGGAAATGGCTGGAAACCAGCCTGGAAATGGCCAAAACCCCTCTAAAACCAGGCTGGTTGACCAGCTAAAACCAGCCAACCAGCTTAGGCTGGTTTAAGCTGGATTTTTCAGCAGGGAAAAGTTCTCAGTAGAATGTTTTATTCTATAAACTTCAAATGAAGACAATAATTTATTGACAGACTATCTCAAAAGATTTTGGGCACAAATCTTAACAGTATTGGAAACGTGTATGAGGTGAGAGTCATAAAGAGGGCTATATCCATTTTAGCAGAACCATCCACTTTATTCTAAGTTTTGCCTCCTGCCATCAGGCAGAAGGTATACTTATTCTAGACGGGCAAGGTCCAAAATATATTTGATTAATTTGTTCCAACTGCAGTTGGGTTACTTAACAAGCTTTAAGTTGTATGTTGTTGTTTTTTTCTTTAATTATGATTAATTTTATTGTTTACTGTTAATTATATGTTGTTCAAGTGTGACCTGTTGCTGTTAACTCTCAGCTATTGCTGTAAACCCAATTGCCCTTCAGGGACAATAAAAACATTTCAATTCCAATTCTAATTGTTATTCATTCATTAATTAATTTGCTGTGTCCAATACTGTTAAGATTTGTGCCCAAAATCTTTTGAGATATATGAACAACTTTTGAAAGTCTGTCAATAAATTATTATCTTCATTTGAAGTTTGAAGACATTTTATCAGAAGTTTATAGAATAAAACATGCTACTGAGAACTTTCAGGTGATCTTTAAATTGTTTTCATTGAAATATGCTGTACATGCTTGTTGTAATTATGACATTTTCATTTAAATTTTTGGCTGACGAAAACTTTTAGTAACATCTTGAATCGTGTTCCAAAATATGTGCATTGATCTGAGTCTAGGATTTGTCATTTTGTGGTCTTTTTTTGGACCCAGATGATCAGCCGCTGGTTCCGTGTATGAGGTGAGAGTCATAAAGAGGGCCATGTCCATTTTAGCAAATGAGAACCATCCACTTTATACTAAGTTTTGCCTCCTGCTATCAGGCAGAAGGTATACTTATTCTAAACGGGCAAGGTCCGATAGATATTTGCATTCATTTGTTTCAACTGCAGTTGGGTTACTTACCAAGCTTTAAGTTGTATGTTTTTTTTTACTTGATTATGATTCATTTTATTGTTTACTGTTACTTCTATGCTGTTCAAGTGTGACCTGCTGCTGTTAACTGTGGGCTATTGCTGTAAACCCAACAATAAAAACATTTCAATTCCAATTGTTATTCATTCATTAAATAATTTGTTATGATTGAAGGGATTGATCAGGGTTATTCCAATAACATCTGATCAGAACCTCTGGGATATTAAAAACAGAATATTTACCAACACGTTCTCACAGCATTTGGTAACTTTTTGATTTAGTGGCTAATTCGTTTTGTACAATTTAGTACGATTTGCTTATCCCCCAATGATGGTTGGGTTTAGGGGTGGGTTGGGTGCCACGCCTCCTTTTAAAAAATTTACATTTTAATACGACTGAACTCATACGAACTCGTGCAAATTAGCCACTAAACTGACAAAACCTAAAGGTCACACTTTATTTTGATGGTCCGTTTGTTGAATTCAAGTTACATTGCAACTAATTCTCATTAGATTATAAGTAGACTGTTAGGTTGGGATTAGAGTTAGTGTAAGTCGACATGTACTTGCAAAGTTACTTATAGTCAGTTAAATGTCTGTTGAAGGAGCAGTATCAACAGATGTTTTAGCAGACTAATACTCAAATGGACCATCAAAATAAAGTGTTACCAACCTAAAATAGTTACCTGTCCTCGTGAGATCAGGCTGTATATACGCATACACACACAGAGATGCGTAAAACATCATTTATTTATTATAATTTTACATTTTACGTAATTATTGATTAGTTTGAAGCACCCATGATGAATTCTCTCACAAAACCCATTTCAAAGACAGAAACCATTTCCTATAAAAGCACCAGTTTTGGTGGAGGACCTTTTGGCGAACACTTTCTAAAATAACATTTGTTGTCAAAAGAACCTTTATCCCACTATAAAGAAGCTTTTGTGCAAAGGAAAGGTTAAAGGTTCTTCATAAAACCACAGATGCCAATAATTATTGTTAGGCGTGTAGAAAAAATGAGCTGCATTAACATCTGTTTGTTTGTTGTCCTCATTAAGAGATTTAAAAGCACTCTATCATTCAAGCCCAAATGTGTCCCTTTTTTCACTTTAGACTGCAAGAAGGAGGAAGCAAGAGCAGAGACCGTTAAAAAAAGATCCAGCCAATCAATCGGGTGGGCTAATTCCCCCTCACCTCCAGTGGACCCGCTCTGATGGCAATACTCCGTTTAGATTAATTCTGCTTAATACTAATTGGTCCTTGAGCCGTGAGGACTCCAGGGATTGGCTCCCTTCGGTCCACTCTCGGAGGGCTCAGCCACCATTGGAGGGCTGCTGATGAGTCGAGCGTTTTATCAACGCAAACACTCTGCCAAACGTCCCCGAGGGCAGGAGCACACCCAGTAATTAACTCTCACACAATCCATAATTGCCATGTTTACATTTACTCTGTCTGAAACAGAGAGCCGGCGAAGATGGAGGGAGGGTGAGAAGAAAAGAAAAATCAAAGAGGAAGAGGAAAATACTCGCACATTAAAAGGTGCAAAATTCATATTAAAATCTCTCTTTCTGCGAGTGTCTCTCTCCCTCTCGCTGTCTCTCTTTAATAAGCTCAGCGGGCTGGTTGGCGGCATTCTGCCCATCATTTATTTATTTTTTAGAGATAGCCCTATTAATTTCCCCCACGCTTTCAAACGCTGCGGCGCGCAGCGGTGTGGACAGATCCCGCATCCCCAGGGTGCTCCTCGAGGAAAGACATAAATGACCCAAATAAAGAGGGCTTTTGAAGGCTGCCGAGAGGCGCCGGCACCATTAAAACTAAATGAAGTGTTTATTAGCCATGCCGACAGCACTCTCAGCTCCAACAGATCAAGAGCCGTTACAGTTAATGTGCTCCCCCTGCAATACGCACCCGTTTGTTTAGTTCTGCCAGTGGGCCTGAAAAACCAAAGCCGAGTTTTTTTTTTCTTCCTTTCCTCTCAGCTTCTTCTTTTTACTCTCTTCTTTATGCAGACGCGCACTCCCTCGCTTTCATACGCGCACATCTGATTCATCTCATCTTTATTCCTGTGAATTCACACAAGTACACAGTCTAACACCGTGACACAGTCTGACAGCAACACAAAACCGAGAAGCCTGAACTCCGAGCGGTTCAAACGCCCGATTGTGCACTTAACGTTAAGCGCTTTCCCCTCCCCTTCTTCTCGTTTTCATTCTCTCTCTCTAATTATAGTTTGCATTTCAGAGGCTTTGGACACCATGCCAGGAAACCTTTAGAAACAACTTGGAATCCGGCTGTTGCCTATTTGATGCTTTTTTATTAGCTTTGGCAAGCCAATAAAAAATAAAATAAAACTGGATAAAATATGACAGAAATTGACCATTTATCTTCCGTATTCCATTCAAATAACGCTGAAGTTATTGTGTTGGTGACACACAACAGACTTCTGGCTCCTGCTGATACCTGTGACGTCTCCTCTGCGCTCAGAATAGAATGCGAGAATCATTTGCAGTGCATTATTTTCTCATTAATGTGCACTTAAGATTTTTAATGCAATAGCTACTTTAATATTTTTCCCCCCTTAATAACAGTATGCTAGAGTGAGAGTAATGGTCTTCATTTGGAGGGGAATTAAAAGAGAGTGCACACGCAATGAAAGTTGTGAAAACTGTAATATGCAACTTCAAAACAGTGAGGGTGTGTTTTTATTCCTCAAACACACACACACACACACACACACACAAGCATCTCTAATTATTTTTCATAACCTGCAGCATTGTGCTGTAATATTGTTCAGATCCTGTTCTAACCTGTCTATCTCTGATGACACACACACACACACACACACATCTCCATTCCTAACCCTAATCACAATCTGTGAGACTTATTGCCTTAAATGAAGTTTTACTGTAAATCGCAGGCTTTATGTGCGAAGACTGATGTTAGGCGCAGAACACTTTTGAAGTCTGAGGCTGTAATTACAGCCCAGTACAATTATCCCAGTGCGTTAATAGCCCAAGATAACACGTCTCAATAAGCAAAGAACAGAATTAATCAGTAGGAAGCACAATCACACAGAGGTCCAAATGGCTCACTGACAAAACATTGATAAACATACATCATACAAAATTACTTGCATCAAAACCATAGATAGAGTAATACGCCACAAGAGCTTGTGCATTACATTAATTTCTGCATAACCATATACAGTAAGTATGCCAATAAATCTTCAGTATTCTGTAAATATTTTGTGTATAGATTATAGTACATCGACTGATGTTAACATTATGATTTGAGTCTAGCTAAAGGGACAGGTATTGAGGGTGGAAGAGAGTGCTGCTTATTCATACCCTGCTGGTGCTGGGATTCGAACCTGTGACCTTTGAATCACAAGTCTAACGTCGCAATAGAGTTTGAGCATGCAAAATTCTGTCATGCGATGCTGCGAAAAGGGGTGGGATTAAACAAGATGATTAGATGATTGCGATTGCTCCATATTTAAAATTTCTGTCCAGAGAGGTCATATTTTGATCTAATATTGGTCTCACGCAATACACATTCACCAATACACATTCACCAAGCTTGAACTTTCGAACGCAGCAACGTGAAACTTGTCAGACGAACTTGCTTTCCAGTATGGCACATTCGCATGTGTATGAATGGAAGTCTATGGGGCGAGTGACCGTGACCGTGGTTAACTCTCTAATCTCTCATTACGGCTGATTTATACTTGTGCGTCGATTAATCGGCTTGACCCATGGAGCCTGCCTTGTGCGTAGTCATGCATTTATAGTTCTGCATGCTATTTGTTTTGCTCTGCAATAACACTTCCGAAACACTAGCTGGTAGTAGGCTTTTATGTTCCTCTGTGTCCAGTTTCTTCATGGGAATTTTGTTTTTTCCAAACGCTAAAAGTAGCTAAAACGCGCTCATACAGAGGCGGGAACTGGCGGGCGTGCAACAACTTTAATCATAAGCAAAACAAACGCAAAACAAAAGTTTCCATCTGGAGCTCCTTCACAGGACTTGACACATGTAAACACTCGATCCATCAGGCTCGCGGCTTTCAGCAACATCCACGGTCATCACCAGTACCAAGCTGACCAATCACAGAGCTTGCGAAACGAGTCGTTGTGACGTGTAGTTAAAGTATTTGAACGGTGCGCGATAGCGTAGGTGTCAGCCACGACGAGGCCTATGTGACCGTGTGAAGGCTGCGCCGGAGCATACACGTGCACTTGACACATAAGTATAAATCAGTCTTTAGGCCATGACTGCCCCCATATACAGTACACTTGTTACAATGCACAAGGATAGGACATTATTTTACCCTTATTTGATTATTTAATTTTCAGTTATTTAAAACATTAATATAGACATTTGGATTTAATTTTTAAGAACAAATGACCTTATGAGGCCATCAGAACTGAATAGATACATGAACAATGTGTGGTACAGTATGAACTGTTCAGCTGCACATAAATCGCACGCAAGAAAATGCTTTAAATGCAATTTATCTAATCAGAACTTGCAGACATTTAGAATACAAACAGGTATACTGAACTGAAAACACTTTGAATACAACTCATCCAATTAGAACTTACACACCTTTAATATAACTCTCAATCAGACATTCAAATATTTAAACGGACAATTACAACAACTTTATTTAATTGATTTTTAACCCATGACTGCGTGACCATAGTTAGTGAGCAAAACTTTGACATTGTATGCCTAATTTTAAAGTATTTTCTTTATTCATTTTCTTTTTGGCTTAGTCCCTTTAATAATTAGGGGTCGTCACAGCAGAATGAACTGCCAACTTATCCAGCATATGTTTTACGCCCTTCCAGCTGTAACCCATCACTGGGAAACACCCATACACTCTTATTCACACACATACACTACAGACAATTTAGCTTACCCAATTCACCTATAGCGCAGGTCTTTGGACTGTTGGGTAAACTGGAGCAGTCGGAAGAAACTCAAGCGATCATGGGGAGAACAAACAAACTTCACACAGAAATGCCAACTGACCCAGCTAAGGCTTGAACCAGCGACCTTCTTGCTGTGAAGCGAAGAAAGATCCATCAATCAATCAATCAACCAACCAACTAATCAATCATACTGCTTGGCCCAATGTGAGTAA
The DNA here is from genome assembly GCA_903798195.1 of Danio kyathit. Lineage (NCBI taxonomy): Eukaryota > Metazoa > Chordata > Actinopteri > Cypriniformes > Danionidae > Danio > Danio kyathit. The sequence continues at coordinate 43,432,709 of LR812525.1, forward strand.
AATAGCTTCTTTAAAAACAGTTGTTTACAAACATACAACCCGGTTGTTTAGACTCACACTCCATTAAAAAAAATCATTATAGTAACACCTTGCTGAATTTGACTTAGAATAACAACAACATGAAGCGAAATAAATGCCAGCCTTGTATTTACTGTCTGTTCCTCACAGAAGCAATCCCCACCGGTTGGGCCCTCCATCAATGCCAGCTTGTACCTTCAGAGCTCAACGCAGTCAGCATGATTTATTCAGCTTATTAGAGTTCATTATGACTTAGACAAACACGGCAGCGGCTCACACACAAGCAGCCAGCAGAGAGGTGGGACCCGCACCTACTGCTACCGTACATCAAGCTCCAGTCCGGGCCGATCCCGCGAGTTCCACATTGTTTCTAATCTAATTCTACATACGGATCCATTTTCAGGGCCAGTCAAAAGCCCCTGTGATGAAACACCTCCTCTTTCTGCTGAAAACTAACTCGCATTAGCATATAAAACACTGGCTTGAGGTGAAGGCATATATTAATGCCTTTCTTTTCGTGTGTGTGTGTGTTGGAAAATGAGTTTACATAATTGCAGGATAATTTCGCCTTAAGTGAGGATGCGAAGAAGCGACGGGGTAAGCCGAGAAATCCCTGAGCTGTAGCTGGTAGCCATCCTAAGTTCTGCTCTCCGGAGATAATGCAGCCCAGCCAAAATGAGAACACTGATCCAACAGTGCCAAAAACAGCTGTTACTATTCATGATCTTCCCAAACGTCTGTTCTACAACTTCAAACTACTCCGAGCCGCTTCTCTTCGAGCACACGAGGCTTCCTTCGGAGAGTTCACTAGTGCAACGGCGGAACAGATTCGCACACGCCACGTTCCCAATAAAGCTCGCCACAGTTTTATGGCAAAAATTGGCCCGTTTTCATGTGCGCTTGTTCATTCATCAGAATGGCATGTTATTCTTTTGACTGTAAATCATGCAGACTTGCGGAATAAAGGGTAATTTAGAATCACCTGCAGGCCTTTCAGCCGTTCCACTCATTACAAAAGACCTCTCTCATAAGAACTCCTCAAACACTATCGCAACTTAGATCATCAAACATGACAAATGGAGAGAGAGAGGGAGAAGAACAGGGAGAGATGGGGCTTAAACACACCTCTCTCATCTCTTAATAACAGTCTGAGGCGGCCCGGAGGAACACGTGCTCTGAGTCCAAATACCGCATCGGTGGAGTAAATTAGTCTACGCTAATGTCGATGCTCAGCTACATCAAACGCTCGTCAGGTTAGTCATTAACCAAGACAGCAGCTCTGGGCCTCGGCATGTCGGAGCAGGAGGCGCGATTATCCAGTCCTGATCCGACACGGCCCGTAATGGTGGGAACCGAGGTACTACATCTGTATATGACAGTCACCCGGGGCTGGAAGATTTTTCACAGGTGAGATGCGCTCGCTGACACCGATGCAGTAACTCACCTGCCCGTTGCACAAGTGCTCCACCCTTTACCTGTCCCCTCCAGCTTTCTGTGTGCACCTGTGCGTGGGTATGTGAACATACGTGTGTGAAAATTCAGGAAGAGCAGCTCCGCTTTTCGTTAACCTGACGACACCTGCTGGCAACCAAGGTGAATTCACACAAGATATCTAGATGTACGATGTATAAATGACTGCTTCTCATTCATGGATGTGCGTGTATGAGGAGCCATTTACACTAGCCATGTTTCTGTAGTCTAAGTGTGATTGGATGCCTTTTATAGTGTTGGTCTTGTTTCACACTTGATTCCAACGAACCATAGTGCATTTGCATTGCATCATAAATGGGGTCCCAATGGTTAGAGAGTTGGACTTGTAATTCAAAGGTTGCAGGTTTCAGCACTCTCTTCTGTGGTGAATCCCTTGAGCAAGGTACCAAACCTTCAACTGCTTCACAGGCAGTGTTCAAGGCATGTGTATGTGAGTCACTTTGGATGAAAGCGTCAGCTAAATATTTATTGTAAATGTGCACAGTACTTGATAAAAAACTAACATGGGGGAATGTGTTGCGAAGTAATGCCCCTATGACATCTGACTTTGCCAACAAGATTTCAGTAGGCAAATAGTTGGTCCAAAATGACACATTAAAGAGCCCCTATTATGGGTTTTTGAAAATGACCTTCAATGCAGTGTGTAACAGCACTGAATTAAGTGAATGAAAACATTCAGCTAAGGTTTAAATCCGAAAGTGCACCTTGTTTAAAACTATTGATTCTTTAACGAAATAATCAACTCAGAGTCGAATAAATGAATCTTGTTGGGTTCAGATCTTTGGCTTGAATGTGTCGACTTTGGTACGGTACATCACCAAATATGAAGTGCCAGTTCCGGTAAAACGTGAACAAGCCTATCCCTTCAGACACTAGCAGAGTGCGGGGGATCACAGGACTGATCATGACACGAAGGTTCCGATCACTGAAAGATGGAGATTCGGCTGCGGGGATCTGTAAATTCAGGGTTAAAGTTAATTTTCACATCAATGTGACAGTATAGCCAACCTAGTGCTGTGTTTGTTCCTGTAAATTTTCTGATTTTTGATACAATAACCTATGCTGCAAGGCGGGATTCGTCAGCCATTTGTTTTTAAAGGAAGGAGCAGCAGAGACTATTATGTATGTGACTTTGTCAGACTTTGACAGCGACTTTGTCAGTAACTGTTACAGGTCAAATGGACCACTTTCTTCTTCCTCCGGATCAGAACATGTAAGTGTAATTAAAATTGTTGCCTCGTTTTCTGTAGTTTCCAAAATATGTATTTAATTGTGTGTTGTAAGTTGTAATCGCCCATCCGACTTGTAATCAATTATTGATTATAGATCAGTGCTTGTACTGTATCTCTAAGGTTAAATCTGTATGGGGCTATTCACATATTGCGTCCAAAACCTTGCTTCTTCCTTTACCGATTTAAATGTGTTTCTGAGCTTGCGATCCTCTGCTGTTTGTCTTTGTTATGGGCACCATCAGCTGTTCCTACACACGCGCGGTCAATTTTCAAAATACAGTAGTTCAACTTTTGCCACTGTGTCGATTAATACTGAATGAGTGTCATTGTTATTACTTGGGGTTAGCGTTAAGAGTAGAGTAATATGCTGGTGTTTAACGGCATTGTTTTATTGCATTCCTGCATTGGGCTCTCACATACTCTGTGAGTACTTCATAGCCATGGTGGGCGTTTCTCTCTGTCTCGTGTTAAACCCAGTCGACCAATCACAACAGACTGGGTCATCGGACCAATAACAGCAGAATAGCCACACGCAATGAAGGGGTTTGGAAACAAATGAATCGCTGAATAAATCATATGGGAGTTGGTTGGAATAATTAAGTAAAAGTAAATGCATATTTTAAGACAATAAAAGTGTTTTTTGACCTTGCATATATATCAATCTGTGTTGGAGACCCCTAAAACCAAAATATGACCTTTTATAATGCAAAATAGGGGCTCTTTAAATGTCAGTGGGGTAAATAAACACATACAAAGATCACAAATACAAGATTTGAGATCTTGTCGACATATTGCACACTAATATAAATCAGACTCTTTTGAGGAGGAAGCTCCATTAATTTGTTGCTTTGATCGCATGATTGCATTGCATGCTCACACATATCAAAGATAAACCATCAAACTGTGATTCCCTTCTTATGTTTTGCTGAACTAATCTGCATCACACCTGCATGTATCTTTAATTCTTGGACACATTTGCATCTGAGAATGGGTTGTTATCACATTCATGAACTGAACCACAGTTGCGGTGCAACCAAACTCAGACTGCCTACTACAGGTGATTCCAGATTTGGTAGCAGATCCGGATGACAGCCTTCACAATACCAGTTTTCACACAAACTGTGCCCTGATGTGGAAGCCGCCTGCAAACACCTTAAAATTCTGCATATGCTATGTCAAACCCTGCATTAGCAATTTGACGTGTGTGTTCGAATGCTGCTGTTCATCAGAAATTCTGCTTTGCTGTTTTTTTTTTCACAACAAGCCATGTCAAGCCATACAGTAATAAGCAATAATGTGTAGATAACGAATGCTATTAGACAGCTCCGTGGTGGGTACGTGTGCACATGCTCACGGTTTTAGGTAAGACAGGGCCAGAGGGGGGGTGTGGGGACAGCTTTCAAGTTCAAACAGTTCATGGTGAATGTTTCAAACCTAATTCACCGCCCCAGTAATCAGGCTGGCAGAAAAAAAAGAATATATAAACCATTAAACAAACACTCGCTCCAGGGAGAGAAGAAACACCTGCTTCTGACTACAAAAATGAGAGATATCGAGGCAGAGAGGAGAGAAATTATCTGAGGCGTAAGACAGGTATCAGGAGTAAATGACACTGAGCAGTTACTCTGAGGACTGACAGAAGGAGAGGGCACATAAAACATGACTGCATGAAACCTATGGACAGCTTGGTTCCTTATGGTAAGTCAGACTTACAAGGATAGTTGACCCAAAAAGGAAAATGCTGTCATTATTTACTCACCCTTTTGTCAATTAAACATTTCTTTTTTCTGTGGAACAAAAGAGAAGATGCCACAGTATTTTTAACAAAAGATTTGACTGGACCCAAGTGATCTTCACCGTATGGACAAAGCAGTTGAGAAGACAACTGGTATAAAACATGACTGTTTTGTTTGTTTGTTTGTTGATTTGTTTTCTTAGGAGTGATGACTGGCTGAATGACTGAATTTCTGGATTAATGAATGAATGAAGGTCTGAATAAAGTAAATTACTGAATTAGCAGATGAATGAATGAATGAAGGACTAAATGAATGAATGAATGAATGAATGAATGAATGAATGAATGAATGAATGAATGAATGAATGAATGACTAAATGAATGAATGAATGAATGAATGAATGAATGAATGAATGAATGAATGAACGAATGAATGAATGAATTAATGAATGAATGAATGAATGAATGAATGAATGAATGAATGAATGAATGAATGAATGAAGGACTAAATGAATGAATGAATGAATGAATGAATGAACGAATGAATGAATTAATTAATGAATTAATGAATGAATGAATGAATTCGTAAATAATGAATGAATAAAGGTCTGAATGTAAACGAGTGAATTAATGACTGTATGAAGGTCTGAATGAAAGAGTAAATGAGTGAATTAACAGATTAACTAAAGAATGAAGCTCTGAATGAAAGAGTAATTGACTGAATTAACAGATTAAGGAATGAATGAAGGTCTGAATGCAAGAGTACATGACTGAATTAACAGATTAAGGAATGAATGAAGGTCTGAATGCAAGAGTACATGACTGAATTAACAGATTAATTAATGATTGAGTGTCTGAATGAAAGAGTGATAGACTGAATTAACAGACTAATGAATGAAGGTCTGAATAAATGTGTAAATGACTGAATTAACAAATTAATGAATAAATGAAGGTCAGAATGAAAGAGTAAATGACTGAATTAACTGATTAATTAATGAATGAAGGTCTGAATGAAAGAGTAATTGACTGAATTAACTGATTAATGAATGAATGAAGGTCTGAATGAATGAGTAAAGGGCTGACCAGAAGGGTGAATAGTATTTTAGTGAAGAATCTCATTCATAAAATAGCAAAATCCTAAATTTAAAAATTAAAAAAGTATCTGTTTGATTAGCACTGTCACCTCACAGCAAGAAGGTCACTGGTTCGAGTCCAGGCGGGGTCAGCATTTCTGTGAGGAGTTTGCATGTTCTACACGTGAGAGTGTGTGGGTGTTTCCCAGTTCTGGGTTGCAGCTGGAAGGGCATCCGCTGCATTAATCATATGCTGGATGATTTGGTGGTTCATTTCGCTGTGGTGACCCCTGATGAATAAAAGAACTAAGCCAAAGGAAAATGAATCTGTTTGTTGCTGTATTCATGCTGCTACAATAATATTACTTTAAAATAATATTATTATTTTTAGGTATTTAAATACATATTCAGAAACACTTTTATTGCAGAAAGGTTTACATTAAATGAAATGCTCTAAATGTAAATCACAATATATAAAAAAAACAACAAGTATAAAGAATTTGAGACATATTTGAGTCCTTAACAACAACAGAACAAGGAATTTAGACTATTTTCCTGCTTAATTGCTTTTATTTATGGCCATCCAGACAGGGGCACTATTAGAATGGGATAATATCCAAAAATATCCATGCAGACAAATGCAGACAAATGAAACCATTGCTGATATTTTCAAATCTCAAACCAAAATAGTTCATTTTCAGTGGCTACTGTATGTCATGTTTAATGCGCCAACCACCACAACCTGAGCTAGAATAAAGGTCAAAAATGAGTCAGTGACTCCGCATGCTAAAAACCAACAAAAAGATCAGTGACTGTGCCCACCCACACCATTAAAGACAGCTGATAATTCATTGGTGAACCAAATAAACACACATCTCCCTGTGGGGGGAAGGAAAAGAAAAGTAAAATAAAACCGAAAAGAATGACAGAATGAAAGAATGGGTGTTTGAAGGGATAAAACCACACTTGGGGTTTCATGCTATAGAACTGATCTTTCCCCCCACCCCTCGCTGCTCGAGTCTCTCATTAAAGAGCAGCGCTGAAACCGGAGCCCGGCTTAATGTTTGCCGTGTTTGGAAAAGCACACAACCCATTTGGCTATAATAGCAACCTTTTCAGAAACAAACCCCCAAATGAAAGGAGGCCAGGCACAGTCAGCCGGCATTGGATTATTTGGAAAAGGGGAATGATATGACCGTGAAAAATTGTAAGCTGCAATTCAAAATAAACTAAAGTGCACAGCGCACCATCCATCCATCGTTCTTAACCTACACGCACAAACACGTTCTTCTCTTTAGACGTGTCCGTGTATGTGCACCTTCAGGAGAGATGGGGCTTTTCACACTATCCAGACCCCCATTCCAGTCCGATGCAGTCACCAGATGTGTTATCCTCTCCTTGACTTTATCAGTAATGTATGACCTCTCAGATTTGAAAGCATATTCATTGTCAGCATTCAGATATATATTAGTGTCAAAGAGTTATCAGCTTTAGGAGCGTCAAAAAAGCCTGCTAAAACCTGTTCCTCCATCTGTGACACACACAGATCCACACAGGCTGTATTTCATCTTTAATCACATAATTACGGGAGCAGTGCCTTTGGCGGACATGTTACATGTCACGGCCTCCAGCAGAACTCACTGAGGTAGAGCAGGAAAAGTCAAACTCCCCCGTCCAAAATATAGTTTGGCAATCACCCTAAATCACTCTCTCTCTTCTTCTTTTTCCAAGCTTTGACCCTTTACACCCTCACTTCCACTCTCATTTTCTCTTTCCCTGTGTCTTTGACCTCCGACATTCTTCTTTCTCCTCCTCCACGTATGTCTTTCCATGTCCTGAATGACTCTCTCCTCCATACACTCTCAGAAATAAAAGTTCATTCATTCATTCATTCATTCATTCATTCATTCATTCATTCATTCATTCATTCATTCACTCACTCACTCACTCAGAAAGAAAACCTATTATGTCAATAGCAATTTAAATTTATCCAAAAAAAATCAATAAAATGTTTAGCTTATTGAATCTTTAAAATGTTCAGTATATAAAATATTCACAATTAAATAACAACTAATAAATAAATATAGTACAATAAAAACGAATAACAATAATAAAATTATATTGTATGTTATGTAATAATATATTATGTCTCAAATTATATCTTAAACAATTTAAGTCAGAAAATGTATCTATAGATTTTTAAAATTGTCTCTCCTGAAGTACAGTAATATTATATATATATATATATATATATATATATATATATATATATATAGATATATATATATATATATATATATATATATATATATATATATATATATATATATATATATATATATATATATATATATATATATAGATATGTATATATTGAATAGAATATATATATATATATATATATATATATATATATATATATATATATATATATATATATATATATATATTCTATTCAATATATACATATCTATATCTATATATATATATATATATATATATATATATATATATATATATATATATATATATATATATATATATATGTATGTATGTATATGTATGTATGTATATATATATATATATATATATATATATATATATATATATATATATATATATATATATACATATATATATATATATACATATATATATCTATATATATATATATATATATATATACATATATATATATATATATATATATACATATATATATATATATATATATATATATATATATATATATATATATATATATATATATATATATATATATATACTATATACATATATATATATATATACATATATATTATACATATATATGTATCTATATATATATATATATATATACATATATATATGTATCTATATATATATATATATATATATATATATATGTATCTATATATATATATATATATATTAGATACATAGTATATAAATATATACATTTTCTGAACTAGTTTCTCTTCTCAGTTCAATAAATAAGAATGAGTGAATTCTGTATGACATCTTGTACATCTCGGTTATGTCTATTTAAAAAAAAAATTGATGTATAAAGATGTATAAGACAGAATACAAGGTGAAACAGAGAAAGCTGAACGTACACATGTGCACAAACATGTAGAAAAGCCATTCTGAACATACCAACAGCTTTGTTTGTCACTTATGTTACAAATGTACAGAAGTAATTGATAATGTACAGTCAGTAGCATGAAAAAAAGATGTATAAACTGTACAAGATACTGAACTGGTCAAACAACATTCAGAAATAACACTGCAGTAAACTTACAAAAGTCACTGGGATGGTACCTCTTCAAAAAGTACACGTTTGTACCTTTAAGGCTCACATTGGTACATTTACAGTACAGTTTTTTTTTTACCTCTAAGGTGCAATGAGGCACACATTTGTACTTTTAAGTACTCATTTGTGCATTTAAGGTATAAATGTGGACTTGACACACACAAAAGTGTACCTTTGGAAAAGTGACAGGTTTTGTACCTTTATTTCATATTGTATATAAAAAAAAAAATGGGTTTAACTCAAAGTTTATATACAGCACATTCATTCCATCCCCAATTTGTTAAATATGTACAAAGTAAACACTATATGCTCTACGCTTATTGTCAGATACAGTACTTAAAATAAAGGTATAAAAGCTGTCACTGGAAGCCGTACCTTTACAAAAGGTACATATTTATACCCAAAGGGTCCATACTGGTAATAAAACACACCTGAATTGTACATTTTAGTGTGCAGCTAATGGGTACTGTTTTCACATGTTGTTGGGCCCATTCGATCATCTTTCTGTGTGTGTGTGGGGGAGAAGATGTGATCACCCATGCATTCCTCTTTGACTGAACACACCTTTACCTGTAGTCTCAAACATACACTGCATGGCCCAGAGCTATAGACTAGAGACACCCCTCACACCTGCAGATAACTCAGATGCAATTTGTCTCTCTCATGTTCAAGATGGTTTTATGAAAGACTGAGGACAAGGTGAAACAGGGAGCAAGCTGAACGTACACATGTGCACAAACATGTAGAAAAGCCATTCTGAACATACCGACAGGCTTGTTTGTCACTTATGTTACAAATGTACATGGTAAGTCAGTGTCAATGGTTCAGAAGTAATTGATGATGTACAGTCAGCAGCATAAACAAAAACTACTCAAGAACGATGATCAGGTCTCTTAAAAAAATAAAATCTTGGGTCATCCTGATGGATTAATCATTTTTTAATGAACTAATTTATATTCAAAGAACACTAATATTATAAAACTGCACTAAGTTGAATTTAATTTTGTTTTTTTATTAAGATTTAATTTATCGAAGACACAATAAAATGATCAAAAGTAACAGTTAAGACATATTTTTAGCTCCACACGGAATCTGCACGTGCAGAAATCCACAGATTTTTAGCCAATTATTGAATCTATATATATATACTTGTGTAAATGTGTGTACATTTTTATTTAATCAGTTTTTAAATACATTTCAGTAATAATATTGACTAATATGAAAGTGTTCATTTTTATTTACAATACAGTTTTTAAAGTAATGATTTTTGTCTTTTAGTAGATCTATTATACACTGTAAAATTTATTCTGCATTTTAGTTTTTTAACATGATTTTGTAAGTTGAAACAACAATGTTGGTTATTCAACTTAACCTAATAAGTTTTCGCTGTCTCAACTCGTCTGTAATAGAATGTTAGTCAACTCAACTTAAAAAACTTAAGTTGCGTCCCATACTTCCAATCCAGCAGGTGCGCATCAGTAGAATTTACACTATTAGAAAAGAGAGAAAAGGATTAATGTAATTTGTTTTATGTACAGAAATATATTAATGAATTTTACAGTTATGTTAAAATATATACAGATGCCTCTAAAAGCTTAAATAGAGTAGGTGCAGCCTTTACAGTCCCTGAATTTTAGTTATCTGTAGGGATAAGGATTAGTGATGAAGTCACGGTATATACAGGAGAAATGATTGCACTGTTGTTAGCAATACAATGGGTAGAGGAGATAAGACCTTTAAAATCAGTCATCTGTTCAGATTCAAGTTCTTCACTGGCAAGTTTACAATATAGTAAATCAGAAAGTAGACCAGATATTTTAATATAAATAAAGCAAACATTGTATAGAATTCAAATGATGGGTATAACAGTAATATTTTTATGGGTACCTGAGCATACTAGTGCTCAAGGAAATTAAATTGCAGATAAGGAAGCAAAACAAGCTGTTAAAAATAATGACATTAGTCTAAATGTAAGTATAAGTAGGAGTGAAATCAAGAGTATTATAAAGAGGAGAATGAAGTTAATAAAAAACAATGGGATAATGAGAAAAAGGGCCGATGGTTTTACAGAATTCAATAGAAAGTAGGAGAAATGAGAAGTGTAGGAAAAACAGGAGAGAGGAGATAATAATATCTAGGATGAGATTTGGACACACAAAATTAAATAGTACACTTTTTAAAATGGGTAAACATGGTACAGGACAATGTGAGTTTTGTGGACAAGAAGAGACAGTAGAACATGTTATATTACACTGCATGAAGTATGAAGATGAAAGGAGGGCTCTTAAGAGTTCAATTCAAATTAGATGACAGTCTTCAAAATAACTCAGGAAATAAATGTTTTACCTTTTTATTGCAGTATCTTAAAACTACTCATTTATGGGAGAGGATTTAATAAAAGAAAGCGGTAGGTGAGTGTTAAGTCATAATGATCCCCACTCCATACCAGTTGGTGGCGGAAATACACCATTTTGTTGTTTGTCAACCGCCAATAAATTGAAGAAGAAGAAGAAGAATCCAGCAGGTGGCGGAACATGCACCATTAAATCAGTTTGCCAACTGCCAGTTAAACACCAGAAGAAGTCAGACACATGAGATACTTTTCACCAGATTTTTTAATTGTTCAATCATAATATATGGTAAGTAATGCTTCTTCCAATTTGTGTTAGAACTTGTAAAATGACACATACAGTATGAACTGATTGTCAATGTATTGTTCCCAGTATGGGCAATATAAATGTTTCTAGAGCAGATTATACCTCTGCTAAAATGTGGAGTTTGGCCACATTTAAAAAGCTTAGTAAAGTTTGTTTTAGGCTTGAATTTGCAAAACAGTATCCCAATATGTGTATAAAAATAGTATGCGTAATTGCTCAATAAAGAGCAAAGACCTTTAAAAAACATGTAATGTATTTCATTGTCTGTTCTGTTTCTAATTAAGACAATCTGCTAAATCAAGTTCAGTGAACTTGAAAATGTAAGTAATGTATCTAAGCCAAGTTCTGCTAGCTTGATAATGTAAGTTATCCTATTAAAAGGAAACACTGCAAGTCCCGTTAACTTGAAATAAGTAGTTGGGTCAATTATTTAACACGCCGGCAGCTAGCTCTCTGCAACTCTCACATGGTCCCCCACTGAAGCTAAGCAGGGCTGCGCCCGGTCAGTACCTGAATGAGAGACCAGATGAAAGCTAGGTTGCTGCCGGAAGTGGTGTTAGTGAGGCCAGTAGGGGGCACCTAATGTGGGTCCTAATGCCCCAGTATAGTGACAGGGACTCTATACTGCTCAGTTAGCGCCATCTTTTGGATGAGACGTTGACCCGAGGTCCTGACTCTCTGTGGTCCTTAAAAATCCCAGGATGCCCTTCGAAAAAGAGTAGGGGTTTAACCCCGGCATCCTGGCCAAATCTGCCCACTGGCCTCTGTCCATCATGGCCTCCTAACCATCCCCATATAATAATTGGCTTAATCACTCTGTCTCCTCTCCACCAACCAGCTGGTGTGTGTTATGTGCATTCTGGCGCAAAATGGCTGCCCTCGCGTCATCCAGGTGGATGCTGCACACTGGTGGTGGATGAGGAGATTCCCCCCTATGTGTAAAGAGCTTTGAGTGTCTAGAAAAGCGCTATATAAATGTAAGGAATTATTATTATTATTATTAACTCTGTCAACTAAACATTTTAAGTTGAGAAAATTAAGTCGAGAGGATTAAGTCAATACAACTTAACTGAGTCAATGCAACAAGATGACTTAACTAAGTTAAGTTGAGTGAACAAATCATTTTTACAGTGTATGAGAGACTTGCTTTGTTTACCAAATAAGTGGATCTAGATGGATTTGTATTGTAAACATTAAATAAAAGTTAAAAAGCTAAGATTTTTTATTTAATATATTAAGTTTTCTACGATTCTTCCAAAATAATTCTGCATAAATCTGCAAATTTGTTACAAAATTCTCAGCAGAAATAGCAAAATATCTGCAGCTTCTGTCTGGCCCTACATATTTTTCATAAGTATCATAAAAGTTTCATGAAGTATCATGACGTTTCGTAGGTATCATGAAAATAAAATGTCTTTTTCTATAGAAAATATGTATATTATAAATCTATGTAAATAAAATATACAATATGTAAATATGTTGTTACTTCAGTTATTATACAAAAACAACTGAAAATGAAAGCATCCAATACATGCAAATGATACTTGTGAGCAAATATGAACACATTTAAACTATTGATAGTATGAGGAAATCATACTTCAAACACATTCGGCTTTCTACTTTCCTTTGGAGCAGTTTTCAGTTTAAAAAAAAAAAACAACAAGTTCTAAGAGAAGTAGTTTCCTGGGGTTGTTACAGTAACTTCAGAGCAACAGTATGACTCCGGGTCACTGTCGTTCCATCTTCCACGTCTGTTAGCCCCAAATCATCCCCGAGCCCTCCAGACAAGCGCGCATACACACAAACTCTGGTGAACGCACGGCTACAGAGGCTTCCCTCCCATTAACAAGCCTTTCAAGACAGCTTTGCGACCCTGACTAAAAGCGATCAGCACAAGGCTTGGGTTGGCCTGCCTGCTCAAATCCAGTCATGGGTATCAGCCGCTCTCTGTGCTCTCCGGATGCTGCAGGCTAGGCTTTAGCACTATGCAATGCTACGCTACGACAGGGCGGGACTTCATCATAAGGGATTGTAAAGAGCTGTGACACATGCTTATCCACACCCTGTGCTCTGGCATGACAAAAGTTGGAGGAAATAAATAAATAAACAAACAGGGATGTTGCTTTATGTCTAATAGATGGTGGTGGAGCCACTTTTGAGGAGCTTACCCTTCCTTCAGGACGTCGTCGACTCCATGTTAGGATATCAAAGTTTACTTGCTACTACTTCCAGAAACTTCTGAGATGACGCTGCTCTGATCTGAAGGTTGACGATGGTTGCGGGCCTCGGTGGAAATGATAGTGGAGCTGTTAGAAATCAGGATTCGACTAGACTGCAGATTTAGCCGTTCGCACTGATGATACGTTTTGATCAGACTGCTTAACAAGAAACATCTCCGGAGAATTCATGCATGTCACGACAATGAAAAGCACAAGTACTCCAGCAGAAGTACTGAAAACACTGACGTGCCTTTTGTTGAGGCTGCTTTTGTTTTCTTCAATTGGTTGCTGGAAAAAGGCAAATAAAACATGCTTGAGAGCCAGCTGTGATCTCTTACAAAACATCTGATGCGGATGAAGGAAGAGTAACTGGAGATGGTGCGTCTCAAACATGACTGCTTTGGGTTAGACTGGGAGAAAAAAAAATCCAGCTAAATGGGGAACACTGGGCATAGCCTTGGACCGTCAGAAACTACCAAGGACAAAGTATGTTAAACTCTGAAAAAATTTACGGGTTTATTAGCTCAGTGAAACAGTGACAGGAAACAGATCCTTTTTGCACGTTAACTTGAAACACTCTTGCAGAATTTTTCAACCACAAAACCGAAAAGCAAATAGTAGCTATTGAGAAGTTATTAGTATATTACCAATTTCATTCATTCATTTTTTTTCGGCTTAGTCCCTTTATTAATCTGGGGTCGCCACAGCAGAATGAACCGCCAACTTATCCAGCACACGTTTTACCCAGTGGATGCCCTTCCAGCGGCAACCCATCTCTGGGATGACATCCATACACACTCATTCACACTCATACACTACGGACAATTTAGCCTACCCAATTCACCTATAGCACATGTCTTTGGACTGCAGGGGAAACCGGAGCACCCGGAGGAAACCCACGCGAACACGGGGAGAACATTCAAACTCCACACAGAAACACCAACTGACCCAGCCGAGGCTCGAACCAGTGAGCTTCTTGCTGTGAGGTGACAGCACTACCTACTGCGCCACTGCGTCGCCTATTCCCAATTTAGTATTCCGAACTATTTCAACACACAAATAGTCATTAAATAGGCATACATAGAAAATTACACTCATGAGTCAGTTCTTTCAGCAAAATAAAAACATATACTCTAAAACCACTGTAGTCAGATTCCCAAAGTTAAAAAAAACATAATAATAAGAAAATTTAATCAATTGTAAACAGTTAGTTCATAGTTTCTCGTTTGAATTAGTCCCGAAGCAAGGTCCTTCATAATTCACAGCAAAATCTCAGAGAGGGAGTTGCAAATATTGATGAATATAAAATAAATAAATATGGACGACATGGTGGCGCAGTGGGTAGCGCTGTCACCTCACAGCAAGAAGGTCTCTGGTTCGATCCTCGGCTGGGTCAGTTGGCATTTCTGTGTGGAGTTTGCATGTTCTCCCAATGTTCGCGTGGGTTTCCTCCGGGTGCTCCGGTTGCCCTCACAAGTCCAAAGACATTAGGTGAATTGGGTAAGCTAAAAATTGTCCATAGTGTATGTGCGTGAATGAGAGTGTATGGATGTTGCAGCGGTGATGGGTTGCAGCAGTGATGGGTTGCAGCTGGAAGGGCATCCGCTGCATAAAACATGTGCTGAATAAGTTAATGGTTCATTCCGCTGTGGCGACCCCATTTTAATAAAGGGACTAAGTCAAAAAGAAAATGAATGAATGAATAAATTAATAAAATAAATATCCAACTTATTTTTTAAAGCTATTTCTTTGAATGTGTGAGACATTTTATTCATATAGCTACTATACAGTACATAAATAACTAAAAAATGACAAACTCTAAGCCCATTTCTTCTACCACCAAATAGGAAGTCCAAAAATATGACATCAATTACCAGTTTACATCATTACAAGTAGTATAAAAGAGTGTGTGATGCAAGTAGCATTAGAATAAAAGCAAAACATTTATGCTGCTTTTACCATCAAGGCTTACAAAACTGCATTTTCTGAGATTTCAACAGTGGTATTTGTTGCACATCATTGAAGACAATATCAGACCCTGCAAATTTAAATAGTAAGATTGGTTTAAAAATCTACAACGTGTTGATGTCACTGATTGTGATGTGTCAAATGGCTACAGCAATTAATGACAGAATTATTCATGAGACTGTGTCCTTGTCCTATGTGAAGACACTTTGTTTAATTATTCACAAAAGCACACATCGACTTCCTATTATCGATATAAATTGTGAGATCACGTACAAAAAGAAAGAGATGTGTGCGAGATTTTGCATGGCAACATTCTTTGTCCATGTCCTATATAAAGTATGTCCTGAGTATTCAACACAAACATAATTCATTGAAGTCTTTACAGTTCCTTGATATAACAGATTAAAGAGCTTATATAAATGATGCAAAAATGTCTTTCAATTTAGATTTATAATGCAAATTACAAATGCAAACAGCTGTGTAGTCATTTGTGCATAAAATGATATATATACTGAGCTTATAAAACCGCATAATGTACAATAGATGTTCATTCTGCTTGTTATGGTTGAAGCATGTTTTATATTGTGATTTTGAGGGAGGATTTGATGCTTTTTATTTAAAGAAGAAAAAATTTAAGTTCTTGAATCAAGATTAAAGTGTTAAACGGATAGTTCAAACAAAAATGAACATTTTGTCATCATTTATTCACCCTTCACTTGTCATAAACATGTTTGACTTTCTTCGCTCAGTTCATTTGAACACAAAAGAATACATTTTGATGAAAGCTGGAAACATGCAACCATTGACTGTTTGCTTTCAGCTTTCTTCAAAATATATTCTTTAGTGTTCAGCAGAATACAAAACCTCATTAAG
The DNA here is from genome assembly GCA_903798195.1 of Danio kyathit. Classification (NCBI taxonomy): domain Eukaryota; kingdom Metazoa; phylum Chordata; class Actinopteri; order Cypriniformes; family Danionidae; genus Danio; species Danio kyathit. Next base: position 43,449,288 of record LR812525.1, read on the forward strand.
GTTTGGAAACATGTCAGAGTGAGTAAATAGTGAGTAAATCTTTATTTTTGAGTGAACTATATTTTAAAACAAGCAGTTTCATGACTGTAATCTGCAGGCCCGTAGCCAGCCAGGTGAAAGAGGTGGTTCTTTTTTTCTCAAAAGGTGGACCTTCTTGCAATTATAAACCTCATTTTCTATTGAAATATGAAATTTAAATACTGCATATTTTAGCCAAAATAGTATTCAAATCAATTTTAATATGGACCACTTTTAGTGCTTCACACCTTTTTATTTGTCTCTTTTTGCTTTAAGAATAAGGTCCAAAAGGTACAATAAAAGTTACTTGTAAAATGTTTTCTCTATTTAAAAACAATACAGTAGCGAACGATGACTTCTCTTACATCAGATTGCATGTTTTCTTGCACAGATGGAGGTTGGACTCATGAAAAACATTTGTTAGCATTGGCCAAAACTGATTAGCAGAAGTCACACCAAAGCAACAGCCAACAGAGCATTCTGCTTGGTCTTAAAGCCTTTTTCGATGGGTTATTTTCACCATGATGGCATAGCAGTGAATATAGAACAAATAAGCTCATGTATGGGACAAATTCTGGACCTTTGTCAGTGAGGGGTGGGTCTTCTGAACCACCCGAAACCCCCACCCCCCACACCATGGCTATCTGGATGTCTGAATCTCAATCAAATCATATAATAAATAAACAGTCATAAGACAGCTTAAAATACAGCCAGAAAAAAATCCTTCTACAGTCAAAATCTTTAAACAATAATCTATTAAGCTGAATAGAAAGACCTGAAATAGACAATCAAACTGATTTCAATTAATGCAACATTTGACAAGCTGCAAGTGTGAAGAAACACATCTTTTGAAACCTCAGGAGACTGACATAAAAGTGTTTTAGAGAGCCGCACATAAAAAAAAAAAAATCAAAGTGAGAGACGCTTTTGGGATGTGGGTTTGACAACGAGCAGGAAGCTACTGATGAAATTGGAGGATTACTGGAACCGGGCTCTTCTGGGACCAGGGTTTGAGACTGTTGGTGATGGACTAAATTCAATCGAGGAACAGGGTTGGGTAACATGAACTGGACAGAAATGAGCTCTAATACTATAAGAGGGGTTTTGGGGTTTTATGGATTAATTCAGTGGAGGTTGCGCCTATTACGGCATGAGCGTCAGCTGGACTGTTTGCCTTGCCTTTATCCCGTCATTTTGCAGAAATTTGCGTCTTTGAATATTAGAGTCGAGTGGGTCTTCTCAATGGACTCTGACAGGATTACGGACGGCTGCGCCACATTCTGGTCAAACGGCTCAGTGGCAAAGCTGAGAGCTATTAGGAGGTGATTAGGTAACCGGTGGCTGTTTACAAAGGTTGAGCCCGGGGTCTGAGCCGGATAACAAGCGTTGGGAGGGAATCTGCAGAGTCTGATCCAACCGACTTGAAGGCTTCAGCTTGTATCCTCAAGCAACTGTCACTATGACCCCATCAGCCAGCCAACGAGCAACTCCTTAAGATGCGGTAATCTAGAGAAACAGTCGTCTGGCAGGAGCGTCAAGGGTTATGCCAGGCAGAGGTTCACGTACGAGAGGAGAAGCAGGCCGCCGTGACCCTGAACAGGAGTGAGAGCAGCATGTGTTTTCATTGCGTGGGAAAGCGTCATCGAAAGCCAAACTTCTGAAGAGGGTCTTAATGAGGTCTACGAGCCTGTCCACCTATACGGAGAGAGCGATTTCAAAGGACAGATGAGGAGGAGTAGGTCAGGCCTTCAGAGGGAGAGAAAGACTCAGGGATCGGGAGTGAGACGAGAGAAAGGGGGAAGAGTGCGCTATCTGGCTTGGCACCTAATCAAAGGGATTTGGGTTTGAAGAAGCCAAGCCTACAGGTTATCCTTCAGGAAGCATACCAAGTAGTTATCAAAAACACCTCGGTTCAAAGCAGCTCAATTTTCCTATATTTCCCGTTTGGCCCAAGCCTCCAGGGTTTGTTTCTAGCTAATAAAGGGTGTCAGAGATGTTTGTACTTGCATGCTCTGGGAGACAAAGAGAGAGAAAAGTGTGTGTTTAAATGTAGTCCAGGTCTGTCCTCATTCTCACAGCACAATCAATCACTCTGAAGACAGTCGAAGAGAAACGTGAGATGCCTGTGTCTCTGACTAGGAGATTTAGCACCAAACAAGCGGTGCAGGTAGTCAGTCAAAGCTATAACCCATGATTAACCTGTCACTGATAGTGTGCATGTACGTTTAGGGTGGAAAGTGGTTTGTGATTAAAGCTGCTGATATGTTTTTTGCTCAACAGGACTGATAAATTCCAAATCAATATATATTTTATATACAGTACAATGGCAATCTCATCAATGAACAAATGACAGGGCTCGACAATAAGGACTGCCCGGCAAATGTGCGAGGCGCTCGGGACAGTGGACAGAATCGTTACTGGCCCGATAATTTTACTGCAACCGTTTCTCAATTGCGTGCAAATACACTTGGGGTGCTTTCACAGCTAGAAGTTTGTTTCAGAACCTGTCTCGCTTGCCCAGTTAGCGCAGTTCATTTAGCATATATGAATCCTGCAATCGTGCTCAGATCCACGTCAAATCAATCGGTCCAAGATCGCCTGAATGAGGTGGTCTTGGCTTGATTGAAACGAACTCTGAAGCAGATCGATTGTAGTGAGAAAGCAAAACGATCCAATGAACTAACAAACAAGGCTATATCACATTGTATTATGGTTGTGCAATAGCCATATAAATGGCTATATGAAGAAAGAATAATAAGTAGGGTGGGATGTCATCATTAATACCGGTAAATGTCTGTTTCATGTTGAATACGAAAGTGAAAGCATGTTGAAATTACCGAGTGCTGTTTATCCGTTAGGAGAATTGACAGAAATTACCATCTGATATATATTTTTTTATATTTTAATCTTATAATAGTTTGTATTAGGCCTATTGTTTTGTTCATTTCTGCACTGACACCTTGAAAGAAAGATCAACATTGATCTGACTGCAGTCTCGGTTCATCTGTTATGTCTCTCTATAATTTAAGCCTATAATGCATAATTCTAGCCAACATTTTTTTAAATAGATTGATTAAATCAATAGATAGATTTTTACAAAACTTGAAATGAGGCTATGTATGAAAAAGTCTTACCTCTCTGATTTATATTTGGTGACGAAGTCTGTGGGTGTCAAAATGTGCACATTTTCGCATATATATATTTTTTTTTAAATTGTCAGTTGCATTTAAAGAAAAGTTGTGCTGAATAAAAAGTGCATGTACACTCTCAGAAATAAAGGTACAAGAGCTCTCACTGGGGTTGTACCTTTTCGAATGGTGCATATTTGTACTTAAAGGGTATATATTGGTACCTCAAAGGTATATATTACTACCTAAAAATTTCAAGAGGAAAACTTTTGTGTATTTTAGGTACTAATATGTACCCTTGAGGTATTAATAAGGACCTTTTAGGTACAAATATGTACCTTTCAAAAAGGTACAACCCCAGTGACAGCTCTTGTACCTTTATTTCTGAGTGTGTATACAATTATGTTTGGCTTTTGACACATTATTTTAAATATGTGGCTTAAAAAATAGCTATTAACTTTTTTTTTGGTGGGGCCAGTGAAAATTTTGGCAGGGCAAGTTAAAATCTGAACCACTGGCACGATAGGTCCAGTAGAAAAAAACCTTTAGCATTTAACCCTGAAATGGATTTTTAGATTGTGATATTTATAATGAAGATGAAGCAAAACATGTGCACCATAGCATAATAACAAGGGGGGAAAAAACAACACAGAATAAAATGAATGCATCAACAATGTTCTTCGAACTATAAAAATCTATAATGAGTATGACCGTTTCAAACAAACCATATAAATAAGTATGTCATGTGAGGTGAGCAGTGAACACTGGTAGCCCCTTTGCTAGCAGGACAAAAATAACTAATTTAAACACATACATACAACAAGCTTTCATTGTGCATAGATATTCATTGAGCTAGGCAGCACGGTGGCGCAGTGGGTAGCACAATCGCCTCACAGCAAGAAGGTCGCTGGTTCGAGCCCCGGCTGGGTCACTTGCCATTTCTGTGTGGAGTTTGCATGTACTTCCCGTGTTTGCGTGGGTTTTCTCCAGGTGCTTCGGTTTCCCTCACAATCCAAAGACATGCGCTATTGGTGAATTGAATAAGCTAAATTGGCTGTAGTGTGCAAGAGTGTGTGGGTGTTTCCCAGTGTTGGGTTGCAGCTGGAAGGGCATCCGCTGCGTAAAACATGTGCTGGATAATTTGGCGGTTCATTTTGCTGTGGCGACCCCTGATTAATAAAGGGACTAAGCTGAAAAATAAATAAATGAATAAATGTATTCATTGAGCTTTTTACATGTGACATTTAAGACTAGTGTAGCGGCATAGACACATTTTGACTTGTTTTTATTGTATTTTTGATTTCAATTAACTGCATCCTATGTTTAGAAACATAAAACACATTATGTACATTAAAAAAACTAAAGTCAAATTGTTGGTTTATTGTTGCACTGAATAAAATCAATAAATAGGAAATTACAAAAGGTTGCATACATTTACTGTACATGAAAAACTGTAAAAATGAACACTGCTTGCTGCCACGACGTCAAGCTGTAATAGCTCAGAGCATAATGTTTGGCACAAACACACATACTGTCTTAACCACTTAAAAACCCATCCTCTAGTTCTCCAATAGCTCCTTCAACAGTTTACACGACCCAAATCTGAAGGATCCCGATTTACAGACGTACATTACTGGGGCCTAGACCTGCCAAAGCCGAGGTATGGCTTCAATAGAGCCATCCATCTGTCTGCCGTTAGTGCCATTGCATCCAGATGGGCCTTTAATTGTATTTCTGTCCAAATTGCAAAATAGCTACTTGGAAAAGAAGCTAAAATAACATACAAACAACAGCAACTATGATAACAAGAAGAGCTGGAGTGGAATGGAAAAGAGATCAAAACCACGGCTTACAAATTTCAATGCCGCCCTTTGAAAGCAGATCCCCTAACATTACAGCAACGTATTGATTTACTCGGCAATTTGGTGTCTCTCTCTCTCCACACAACCTGAACCGCACAGGAGGTCCCGCAAATAGCAGTCATCTGATTTTTCCAAAACATAAAAGATTAATACCTTTATTCTTTACAGAGGCAGTAAGAGTGGAAAACAAGGCAGGAAGAACCAAGGAAGTAATAATAAAAGGGAGGTCAAATTGGTATTTGGAGAAAGTGAGTTAGCGAGCAAAATTAGATATCCAGACCCAGAGGTAACTTTAATAAGAGGTAATAAGAAAATGTCTGACTTTTGTGTACAGGATTGAAAACGTGCTCTCAGGAAAGGAAGCCGCCGCTCCTCTCGACAAACACAATCTCCTCCAACAAAGAAGACGTTGTACTTGAGCGGAAAGTAATTTATTCAGTAGCTCAATCTAGACAGTAGAACATGGAGGACGGATTAGTGCTGGCAAAGGAACAAATACTTTAAAAGCGAGGCAGTAAAATCAAGAACAACAAATCGATAGCATATTTCAAGTTCAAAAACAAAGAGCAGAAAAGATGCGATCAAGATCTTCCTCTCACTGCAAAACCTTTAAAGTTCCACCAATAATTTGTTGTGCTCTTTTCTGTTCTGTAGTTAAAACCCAAATCCTCCCAATCTAACAGCACGGCTCCAATATACCTTTCTAGTAAAGGGCTTTAAGAGCCAAACATTTCATGCCAGAGAATAAAAATTACAGACGCACTGGATGGGCCAACAACACCAAGCTATATATAGCGTGTGCTAACTAGACGCTTGGGAATCAAAGAACACACACAAAAAAAATTGCAATACCTGGTCCAATTCCCAGCTCCCATTAGGAAAGGTTACTCTTCTCACTCCTACCTCTGTACACTCTATTAAATACTTATTAAAGGTGCAATAAATGGTGATACAAAGCGGTTACGAGCGCCCCCAGGCCAGCATGCGTCTGAAAGTGCTGTTTATGAGATGAGTGTTTATTACAGACCGCAGCTTATCATCACGAGGAAGCTCACAACTGTGTCGCTAACAAAGCAGCAGCTATTAATTTCAATTTAGCCTGATGCGAAATGTGTAAACCGCATTAACAGCACGCTAAACCTTAAACAGCCGCTTACTGGAGAAAAACAGCCAAGCGACATACAGTGTATGAATTAAGAGCGGTCTCTGCGCTTTTATTGTGACAGTGCTTCACAGCAGGGCTTTGATGGCATGATTTAGGCTGTAATGAATACGAGCTTCAGAGCATATTCGCTGATACATAAAACATACCCTCACTTACTCCATCCCCCCCAAACCCACCCCCCCTGACCCAACGCTTCTCATCCGATTTACCCGAGCAAGATAATACGTATATAAACATCTCAAACTCATTCAGATATTTCTGCAGGAGTGTGCGTTGCATATTTAAACTGATGGGTGGTGTATTTGCATCTGCAAGCGTTTTAAAAAAGCTTGTCCATAATAAATGCAAGTCTTTTAAGCCATGTTTACCATTACACAATCTCCATCCTCTGACAATCAAACGCCACATTCCTCAGGACATGGGGATCTGAATTATTCACGTCGCCATCGCTGGCAATGACTCATATTGATAAAGATAAAAACTCAAAGGCATACATGCTCAAACGTGCACATGTGATGCAGTAATGATATATAAAAAAACCGAAAAACACTCCGACAGCTGAATTCGTTTGAACTCTCAAACTTGTGCTGTTTTTCTCAACACTAATAACAGTTTTGTATCCCAACTAAGAACATGCTGTACATTACTTTAAACAATAGCAATAATAATAATAAAGATTATTTTTTTTAAATATTAAATAAATACATACACAAACCAGATTTGGCTCCCAGGTGGCTTCAAGACAAGAACCTCTCTGTACAGCATGCATAATTCACGACTGAAGAAATGTGTTTTAAATGCTGCTGAAATATAAATGCAGCATATGCTAATTTGTCTGCTAGCACTCACACACATTTTTTCCAAAAGAGAGAGAGAAATAAAATCAAAATATAAATGTATAGTGATGCTTAAAGCATGATTCGAAATAACAGGAAAAAACAAGTGGTTATTCTATCATTTAAGCTTGTTTTCACAGTTGGTTCAGTTGCTTGAGATTAATTTTCTCCTAAAGATTGTAGTTTTGGACTGCATTATGTTTTCCTGCATGTCTGCAAATGCGTACTGCTATAATAAGGTTACAGAGAAAGCCTGCTTCAGTGTTTCATTAATGTTTTTTTTAGCACTGGGTTACTAATATATACAAAAATAACTGTAAAAAAGTTGCCATGTTTTCAGACATGATTACATGCATTCATTCTTAGACAAGTATACACTACCTGACAAAAATCGTGTCGCCTATCCAAGTTTTAGGAACAACAAATTATAACTTGACTTCTAGTTGATCATTTGGTATCAGAAGTGGCTAATATGAAAGGCCTCTTGATTACACTTATTTTACCAAAATAAAATATGATCATGCCTTGATATTTAATTATTTAATTAGGACAGTAAGGTCTGACTTTGTTAGATAAAAGTCTTGTTATTTAACAGAAATAATGTCCAGTATAGAATATAAAGTCATGTTGCAGTGGAAAAATAATTAAAATTGTGTATGACTCCAATGAGCCTGCATTCATACATCTCTGCAATGACTCAAATAACTTATTAATAAAGTCATCTGGAATGGCAAAGAAAGCATTCTTGCAGGACTCCCAAAGTTCATCAAGATTCTCTGGATTCATCTTCAATGCCTCCTCCATCTTACCCCAGACATGCTCAATAATGTTCACATCTGGTCACTGGGCTGGCCAATCCTGGAGCACCTTGACTATCTTTGCTTTCAGAAACTTTGATGTGGAGGCTGAAGTATGAGGAGCGCTATCATGTTGAAGAATTTCCCCTCTTCTGTGGTTTGTAATGTAATGGGCAGCACAAATGTCTTGATACCTCAGGCTGTTGATGTTGCCATTCACTGCAGATTTCTCGCACACCCCCATACTGAGGGTAACCCCAAACCATGATTTTTCCAAACTTGACTGATTTCTGTAAGAATCTTGAGGCCAAGCGGGTTCCAATAGGTCTTCTGCAGTATTTGTGATGATTGGGATGCAGTTCAACAGATGATTCATCGGAAAATTGTACCTTCTGCCACTTTTGCAAATGATCAACTAGAAGTCAAGTTCTACAAGACTTTTGTCAGGTAGTGTATATTAACTTCAACAAACATTCACAAACCCATACGTAAAACATAAATCTACAGAAACTGATCATTTTCAGGTGGACTCTTTAAGTATATTCAAATGAATTGATAAAAATAAAAATCCATCCAGCCCTAGATGATCAGCTAACTTTAGATTTAAAGTGGATCATGTTCACACTAGCAGTGAATGGTATATGAAGACCGCATCTTGGAGTTAAGACGAGCACTTCCAAACCAACCAAACAAAGTAAACTATGGCGACGAATGAACTTTGCTCTACTCCAAAAGCACTAGTGTGAAAGCCCCCAGGAGACACCAACAGAGATTTGTTCCAGTTTACATCATTTTTATGGTTGGCCAGATGATTTTTGATCAGCATACTGATTGCAAAATGTTTAAATGCCATATGGTCTTTATTCTAAAACGGGTGAAGTATATAACCTGAGAAGAGCGATGAAAGAGAGGGAGAGAAGAGAGTGGGACGGTTATGAGAGGCTCGATGTTTATGAAAGAATACGAAGTGCATTTATCTATAGTGTGTCTGTTTAAGTTGATTGACTTCACTAGAGTGAAATCCCAGCAGTGGCTCCTAACAGAGACAACCTGCAGAGCCGCCAACCTGTTCTCTGTAAGCATCTCCCAGATGACTGCCCAATCACCATCATATAAACCAAAACCGCACACTCGCTAATCTGCTTTTTAAAGGGATCGTTTACCCCAAAAAAGAAAATTACCACATAGTTTATTCTCCCTTGCGTGGTTTTAAACCTTTGGGAGTTTCTTTCTTCTGTTGAACACAAAACTCCATAGTAGGAAAAATACTATTTGTGTTTCTCGAAATAACATATTTTGAAATTTCTTCTTTTGTGTTCAACAGAATAAAGAAATGTAAAAAGGTTTTGGGTGAAAAGGTTAACTTTACTGGGAAATTCACACCCTTTAAATAAGATGTTATGCATAAAATGTATGGGATCAAACACTCTAGTACTGGTGTCTGGGATTAAACGCTCTTTCATAGTAGGAAAAAAATACTATGGAAGTCAATGGGTGCCAGCTACTAGCATTTTTCGAAATATCTTCTTTTGTCTTCAACAGAATAAAGAAATGCATAGGTTTTGAACATGTAAAGGGTAAGTAAATGATGGCAGAATGCTCGGTGAACTTTACCAGGAACTTTACACCCTTTAAATCTGATGTTATGCATAAAATGTATTGGTTCAAAAGCTCTATCAGATGCAAAAAGCAAAAATCAAATGGTAATAATACATACAGTGTGTAAAACAAATTGAAAATTATGATAATTATAATTTATATAATTTTTTTGTCAAATAATGTAGATTAACTAGTTAACTAGTTTTTTTTTAAAGGTATTTTGATCTTTTCAAAGGTTGCTGTCAGTGAGTATGTTTACATAGACACCAATAATCCAATTTTAATGCAGTTAAGACAATACTCTGATTAAGAGACTACCATGTAAACAGAGATTTCTCATTAATTTAATCCGACTAAGGTCATCAAACTAAATAGAAATTGAATTAAGACATGTGGAGTATGCCAATTTTAGTTGCATTATTAAAGTGCAGTACAGACAAGTAAACACCTTAATCAAACTATTACATCCAAGCAGGATTTTTGATGTATTTTGTGACTGGATAGTCTATACACACATGGCTCTTTGACACTAGTCAGTGAAGGACCACAGACACCTGTATCATAAAATGCAGAGGTTTTTTTCCTATTCAGGGTGGGTATCAATTCCATTAAAACAACACTCTTCCAGCAGATCATACTCACATCCAATATCTTGTTTGTTACGGGGGTCATGCACAAAATGTTCCTGAATGAAAGTAAAAGTGTCAAACTGCAGTTAAAGTCGACAAATTAAAAATGAAACAGCCGGAATTGCATGAAACTCTGAAGGAAATGTGGATAGCATGGTGACGCAATGATGTTAATCGAATGATGTGCTACATGTAAAACGAGATCATGAAAGGAACATTCAAAAAACAACTCGTAAACACTTTAATCATATCATTGTCTTATTCAAATTAAGGCAAATAATTTGATTACTAATGTCCATGTAAACGTAATCCGTGTTTATTGGTTATGACTGTTTAGTTATAGTGCTGTATTGTTACTACAATTATTTGTTCTCTTTCTTTATGTTCCTCTTATTTCTTCTTGTCATGCTGTAAAGTACAGTTGGGCTACAAAGAAAACATGTACAAACCAAAACATCATGCATCTTTGCAATACACACATGTTTTGCAAGAATATGCTGCTTAATAAAATATAAGTTTAAAAAAGCCCAAGTACAAAGACTGTATCACTAATGTGTGATATGACTAAACAGTTGTCATATTGTAAAAGCCTACTGAGATATTGAGTTTTCCCTATTCAAATGAGAAAAGGCTTGGACCAGGAAATAGTATTCTATACATGTTAAGCAGATGATACACTCAGTCATGTACAGTACACAACTGTCAGTTATTAGTTATATGATCCTTGTCCATCCAGTGTGTGGTGTAAGTCAGTGGAGTTGATGTAATATTGTGTGATCTCTCAGTCTGCATGGTGCATAGGAAATTGACAGAGTGCTAAGTGTGGCACTCACTAGATGGCCTGCTCTAATTAAGGAGAAACAGCATGCCACAGTCTGATGCTCCAAATGGCACCATATGTTTTCCCAGACTAACCGGCTGAATAAATGCCATTTAGCACACGGGATCTACAGCTCCTAGTCTGATGCACAGAGTCTAAGTGTCTTATAAAAGCAAAGAGACCCCTCTCAAGTCAGCCTCAGCTGCCTGCAATTTAAATCAGGCCTTATTACAATGCAGCAGAAACACTACTTCATGTTCTCGCTAACCGTGTACAAACTTGCAGGATTTTAAGGGTTGTGAAGACAGAAAAGAAACAAAGAAGAACAAAAGAAAAAGACAGCTAATTTGCTACAGAAAAGAGAGGTTTGGTTAATCAGAAACATAACTACCATTTCAGACTTCTAACATATATAACACATAACATAGCATAACATAACAAAACATAACATAACATAGCAAAACATAACATAACAACAAACTGCAACATAATATAACATATAACATATCATTTAACATAACACTGCATAACATAACATATAACATAACACTGCATAACATAACATATCATTTAACATAACACTGCATAACATAACATATAACATAACATACTGTATAACATATAACATAACATACTGTATAACATATAACATAACATACTGTAAACCATAACATATAACATAACATACTGTAAACCATAACATATAACATAACATACTGTAAAACATACTCTATAACATAACCTATAACATATAACAACATAACATATCATACTGCATAACAACATATAAAATAACATACTGTATAACATATAACACAACATAACATACTGTATAACATATAACAATTATGTTATTTATTATTCAAAACTATAAAATGACAAATAAAAGCATTAGAAATGAGTAACCTACTGTGCATAATAATAATATTAATAATAATAATAATAATACTGCTGGTTGTCAGGGAGGCGCAGTGGGTAGCACGATCGCCTTACAGCAAGAAGGTCGCTGGTTCAAGCCTCGGCTGGGTCAGTTGGCATTTCTGTGTGGAGTTTGCATGTTCTCCCCGTGTTCGTGTGGGTTTTCTCCGGGTGCTTCGGTTTCCCCCACAGTCCAAAGACATGCGCTATAGGGAATTTGAATGAGCCTAATTGGCTTCTACTACAACTACTACTAATATTAATAATTATAATGATTATGCATTACCTTATGTTGGAAATAATATTATAATATATTATTACTATGATTATGATTATGATTATGATTAGTATTATTATTATTATTATTATTATTATTATTATTATTATTATTATTATTATTATTATTATTATTATTATATAATAACATTAGCATTGCACATGCTGTTTGTTTATAATGAAGAGGAAACACATTTTATATTGTTCATCAAATAGCACCTTTACTGATCCAGGATTCTACAAACTTATATTAAAATTATTAAATTGTTAAAAACAGCGTCACCTCATGTGCATATGCCATTTAGGCTGTGAATTTAAAGTAATATCTAAGCATATAATGTGTTACTGCTTGCAGAACATAGGACCTCAATGTATCAACGCAAGCCATGAGTCATTTTGTTTTGCCTGTATGATTATTTTTAATTATTTCTAGTGTCAGTGTCATTAGATAAGTGTCAATAGGGGTTGACCTGACATTTTAAGATCAGTTTCAGCTACTGTAAAAATCTTTTTTAATGTTCTATTGAAGGAAAAAAAAGTCACCTACATATTGAATGGCCTGAGGGCAAGTAAATTAACAGCAAATTTTCTTGTCTTTAATATTATGACAATCATAAGTTCAGTCAAGTTTGTCCAGATATTTGACTGGTATTATAACCTGAACAGCTGTGAATGGTATTTTAACCTGAACCGCTGTAAACATCACCCTTCCTCTTCTCTCCTCCACCTCAACACACAACAACTTCAAAATATTATCAATTCTGAGTGTGCCTCACATAGTTGAGTGGGCTTGACAAACCACCTGTAGAAAACACACTCTTTCATCTGACACTTAAACCAACATTTGCACCAGTTTTGTACCAGACATGTTCTTACAATCACTCCATATCATCAAAAAAAACTCCTAACTCTAGTTCTTAATTCTCTGATCTTTGCACACGGAAGTCCGACATTTTCTTATGTATTTTTTTTCGGATTCATATGCGAAAAATTCGTCACCTAAACAAACCTTGCACACTAAATCCAATGCGTATTAATTAATCCATTACAGAAAAACGCAAAGCATTTCGGAGTCAATTTAAGCAGTGATACATACTCCTCTCTCTTCTCTAAAGTAGAAAAAGAAAAAGGATTAGGCTGCATATTGTTAATTCATTACTGCATAGAGAGAAAGGAGAGTCCGGCTCATTGTCAAAGAGCTGCGCTGGATTATCCAAAAATGCAAAGTTCAGGAAATCAGTGGAATTTTGATACATTGCTTGTGATACTTCACACATTCACGTACATAAACAAATCCTGAACAGAGATTGTCATTACCTATAGACATTTTAATAGATGGCAGCCACGTTGACGTGTCGAAACAACAGAACGAAAGCGCACCATGCTTTCTATTATAATGTGCACAGTAGACTACATCAAATCTATGGAAACACACACACACACACACAAAACAGCAGCAGGGCAGAGGTGCACCAGTCACTGAATCCAGCATATAGGGCTTCTCAACTGTCCGCCACATTCTTACGCACTGTGTTTGTTATAAAGTTATCTGTGGCTCAAGTGACGACATTTTGTATTTTGCCTTTTGCTTGTACTGTGGCTCTGAACTGTCAAAACACTGTCAAAGCGCTTTTTCGGATGCTAAAAGCAAAAAAAAAAAATATTTCAAAATTTAACCCGGTATTCATGACAAACAAAAGTTTCAGAGACAGTGTGTCAATACAACTGACACAACGCGAGGTCAAATAAAAAAATTTATGTGCGAAAATTACGAACGAAAATTTCTGAAAATTCAGAAAATTTTAGTGTACAATAACCTTAATAGTTCCTTTGTATAATTAGCACTTACTCTGTGTACTACCTCTTCTTGTTGAATTGCTGAATGCCTCCATAATTGTAAATCACTGTCTGTTAAATGAATAAATGTAACTCTCTAGGAAACCAACTAGTTTCAGCAGTTTCAGCAGTTTGGACGCTGTGCAATAAATATGTATTTTAAAGTTTCAGATAAAGCCTAGACATGAACTATTAAGGAAAGAATAAGTGCTGAAATGGCCACTAACTAACCCAGTGCCTGATTACTGTGGGTAAGGGACGGAGTCACCACAACTGCTGATCCAACAGAAACAATGGCCACATCAAACTACAGAGCTGCTGGGAAGGGCATAGCTTTGTTTCTGTTAAAATGATTCGGTGAAATGACTACAGCTGGTGCCAGCAATTAAAAGACTGGAAACAAGCTGAAGCACAGATATTTACGGACTACTACAAAGCACATACACACACAAAAAAATAAAGACCCTCTGGCCAAATCTGTCCTCACTAAACCTTGACATTTTAATCAAGCTCCAGGAGCGCGTAATGAGGAACCGCTTAGACTTCATTATTAGATACTGCATGTTACTAATTAGAGCTACCACAGTCTTTTATTGCACAGCCTGCACACTACACTGATCAGATACAGGTAGTGAACAGCACAGACAAGAGGAGAAGAGTGTACACTAAAACAATTACATTGGGAAAAGGTACATGCACTCAACTATAATGGACAAAACAGCAGATAAGAAGTGGTACTGTATTTCACATTGTACAGAAGCACACAGGAGTACACAACAGGGTTGAGATGGTGGCACATTTTCCCCACCAGTTTACAGTCATGTGATAACAGCAGTAATACTGTTGTTGCCATTGTTGGGGCACTATTAAATAGAATATATATTCTGTGTTATTAAATAATTTCACTTTTGAATTAGTGACAATTGGTCGTCGGTTGCTTGTGTGTAACACCAAAACAGTGCAAGAACAAACTCACTTATATTATCAAGACATTATCATCCTTAATTTTGGTCTGCTGCTCGGTGATGAGTCCTCATTTGTGTTTCCCTTTTCTTTCATAGCGTGTGCTGGCTGCAGGATGAGGATGAGCATTTATTCCGTTGTCATCCTCTTGAGCCGCTTCTACACTATCGTGCTGAATCGTTCTAAGAACAGTCAAGTAGGGTTCCGGTTGTGTTTTCACATGAGCCTAAAACGACTCTGCACATTTACAAACCATTCTCAGATGTGTGAATTCATGTGGTTCTATGACACTGACACTGCCCAGCAGCAAAAATACATTTTAGAACAGAGATATCCATAAAACATTCTGAAACACCACGCTGATAGTTGGTCAATATCAGATTATCACTGAGCATCAGCCAGCTTAAACTTTGTAGTGTGTTCCACTGCATCATTGAATTCAATTATTTTCAATTCATCCTTATTTTTATAGTGTATTTACAATGTAGATCGTGTCAAAGCAGCTTAACATAGAAGTTCTAATAGATTGAAACTGTGTCCATCCAGTTTTCAGAGTTGAAGTTTAGTTCAGTTCAGTGTGGTTTAATTTTTACTACTGAAAGTTCAAACACTGAAGAGCAAATGCATCAATGTGCAGCTCTACAAATCCCAAACCAAGCAAGCAAGTGGCGACAGTGGTGAGGAACAAACTTCACCAAATTGCCCAAAGTAAACGAAAAAAACACCTTGAGAGAAACCAGGCTCAGTTGGGCACGACTATTTCTCCTCTGGCCAAACGTCCTGTGCAGAGCTGCTGTCTAGGCGCCTAAGGATAATATTGTTATCAATATTCTGACAACATTTGCCCAATTGTGTTCAATTGTTGACATTGTGTTGATGTTGAATTGCTTCCCTGTTAACATTGTTGGTGAGAGAGAAAAGTCTGATTGGCTGTTCGGTTTACCAAATGAGCCAGTGCATGAGAATTACAGCTAAACATAAGAAGAAAGCAAGAAATTCAAGAGGATTGTTGGTCATCGATGTTGCTGTTTCTATGGTGTCAGCATGGTGTATCAAGGCCAAACTGGAACAAACTGTGTTTTTCCAGATCCATCTGGTGATGCTCCAAGTACAGCAATTGCACATTTAAAGAAAATGTAAGCGAAAATGCAGCATGTGTATATACAGGAAAGCAGTATTGATAGAAAAGTAACATTAATGCTGCACTCAATATTACAGCAACTATTGTGTTGTTCAATGGCTTATAGGCTCAAGATATTTTAAAAAGTCATTCTTAAAAGTGTATCAAATAAAATAAGTGAAGTTTCACAAACTAATTTCGAGAGGAGCACATGATATAATTGACCGCAGCTGGTCTCTCATCTACAATCATTAGTTAGCCAATCAGATTACTCCAAACTCACTATAAGTAGCCTAGCAAATATTACTACCTTATCTTAGTTTTCCGAAGAAACCCCCCATCCACCCCTTCTCCACCTTTCTTTCTTTACCACGGGGAGCTCTCGAGAACTACCTGATCTCGTTCTCCCTGTACATGCTCAATTGACCAGGCGGGAGCCCTGGGCTCAATCATCTCCGAGCTCAGGGTTCTCTCCCGGGACAGCATGCCAAACCTGCTAATAGCGTCAAGCAATATCTAAGTGTGAACTCTTGAAATAAAATGTAAAGACGAAAAATACAAGGAGCAATACAGCACAGTACAGTCCAACCGGAAAATATATCTACTCACTAGTCTACTGTTACTGTCGTATTGTGCTTATACTCAATCTTGCAACCTTGTCTCAAAGACTCAAACTACAAGATTTTGAATACAGACTTGTGAAGAAGAATTTTTTGAAAGTCTAGTAGTCATCATGATTTTGATGTCTTGAATTTGCAGTGAAGTGCATGTACTGTATACTTTTAGCATTTGTTGATGTGTTTTGGATTCCAAATTCATAAAAGATTTTGTTAATTTGTGAAGAATATCTTGAAAAGCATGAACCATTTCTGTTGTTCTCATGGCTTAGTTTCTGCAATAATTCAAAAGCCAATGGAAAAATTCTATCGAGGGATCCATGTTGATGATAATTTCTGTTTGGCCTACCAAACTGCATCACATATCTTACCACTGTCAACCCTCTGACAACTACATCTATTTTCTAACAATGACAATACAGTGTACCCCAGCCAAGTGAATGTTTACATTACAAACACGCAGTACATGATGTTATCAGAATCATCCAATTAACAGTCAATTAAGCAGTCAGGTTAGTCTTTAACAAAACAGAGCCCGCACAATCACCACAATAATTTTCTTTGAAAAAAATAATAAATTAAATTCATAATTTTGCTTTCCGAGTAAATGTGAAATAAACGAAAGATGCAAAGCTAAAAAACGTCCTCATAAAGCATCCATAAGGAAGGAAGGAGCATTTCCAATGCACTGAGTCTGATGTGTTTATTTATCAGATATCTTTTAGTGGACCCGCTAGTGCAGTTTAGAGCCTCATAAATGTCAGATAAGCCACCGACTGCAGCCCGAGAGAGAGATGTGTGTGTTTCGATGGCCTCTCAGAGCTTGTGGGGTCGTTTAAACAGCAGCGAGCAGCAGGAATTCAGTTCCTCTGTGTCAAACGGCATTCTGAATAGTTGCACCTCGGGCGGAATACATCGCATTGTGATTTCATGAGAAAGGAAAAAAAAGGCAGCCCTCCGACAGAAAGGAGAGTGGAGGAAACAAAAATGACTCGCAGCGGATATCTCAAAGCGACGAGAAAAAGAGAAGAAAGTTGAAAGTGAATCCTCTTCTTCCCACAGGCAGTTAAGTGGGTACCTTGAGGCTGAAGGCCCCCAGCAGTCAGTTGATAACGTGACCTC
The DNA here is from genome assembly GCA_903798195.1 of Danio kyathit. Lineage (NCBI taxonomy): Eukaryota > Metazoa > Chordata > Actinopteri > Cypriniformes > Danionidae > Danio > Danio kyathit. Next base: position 43,466,994 of record LR812525.1, read on the forward strand.
TGAGCTAGCAGACTCGCAGGCAGACCAGAGGCTGTGTAAACTAGCATTAGAGAGCCCTGGGATGGAGTGAAGCAGGTACAGGACAGAAGCAGATGCAGTAAATGACAGAGAGCAGAATGTACTTTTTACATGAGAGATATTTTACATTTGCTCATTCATCAATCCGTTCTTCAATGGTCATCCTTGCTTAATGACTAAATGCATTCAATCGTAGGGTAAACACTCATGTTGTGAAATGCATTCAAACAGCCATAACAGAACACCATTGTAATGTGACTGTTATGTGATGGGATGTGTTGTGCATGATTTGTACAGTTCATATTTTAATTAATTGATTAATTAAACATTTTTCCAGGGCATCTCCCATATTTCAGACCCATCTCCCACCATCCTCCTGTAATTTCACCCCATCCCTGGTCCTCAGCTTTTTGGCACAGTCTGTAACACCCCCGGGTCACCAACTTTGGTATACGTAGTATTCGATCATAGCGGCCGCCCGAAACCTGGTCCGTAGCCCAGTTACTAACACCACAGTACAGTTACTAACCCAGTCCTCAACTGTGTTATTCAGACAAACACACACCGCCACTACACCCCCACGCCGGTTTCCCGGAACTTCAGAGACAAATGTTAACAGGTATGATTATGATTACAGTGGTAAAATGGACTCATTCAACAGCAATGAACCTGATATTCTGCTCTCTAAAAAATGCTGGGTTGTTCAATCTAATGTGAATGTGTACCTTGGCTCTAAGGGTCAAACAGCAAAAAATAATGTCAAGAATCTTGGTGTCATTCTGGAGTCAGATATGAGTTTCAGTGGTCATGTCAAACCAGTAACTAATTCAGCATACTATCATCTCAAAAACATTGCAAGAATTAGATGCTTTGTTTCCAGTGAGGACTTGTTCATGCTTTTATCACCAGCAGAGTGGATTACTGTAACGGCCTTCCCAAAAAAACAGTCAGCACATCACACCTGTCCTCAGGTCTTTACACTGGCTCCCAGTTACATTCAGAATAGATTTTAAAGTATTAATACTTGTCTATAAATCACTAAATGGCCTAGGACCTCAATACATTACAGATATGCTCACTGAATACAAACCTAACAGATCACTCAGATCTTTAGGATCATATAAACTAGAAATTCCAAGAGTTCAGTCAAAGCAAGGTGAATCGGCCTTCAGCTACAACGCCCCCCACTGCTGGAATCAGCTTCCAGATATGATCCAACATTAGGCACATTCAAATCAAGACTGAAAACACATCTGTTTAGCTGTGCCTTTACTGATTGAGTACTGTGCTACGTCCGACAGATCACACTATGTCTTTCTTTTCTTTTTCATTCTCTTAAAACCAGTTTTAACAACTTTTAATGTTTTTATCGATTTTTAATCTCTATGCTTATATATTTTTATTTTTTATACTTGTCTCTTGTATTCCTGTTTATGTAAAGCACTTTGAATTGCCACTGTGTATGAAATGTGCTATATAAATAAACGTGCCTTGCCTTGCCTAATGTTAGGTGAAACATGGACAAACCTGATGTTGGATTATATAGATGGTCCCACTTTATATTAAGTGGCCTTAACTAATATGTACTTATACTGAAATTAATAATTTGTTACAACACTGTAAAAAAATCCTGGTTGCCTTAAATTTCCAATCAGAATCAAATTACCTTTTGAGTCCACTGAACTTATATTATGTTAAACTGACTTAAAACAGCTTGCGTAAATTATAAAATGAAATTAGAACAAGATTAACTTACTTAAATAAGTTACAATGAACTAAAATCATATGCCGTCATGACTAATGCATCATTTAACTTTTTTTACAGTGAATGTACTTATTGTCTAAATACATGTTTTTACATTGTACATTTGCTTAATTAAATACATGCGTCTAATACATTTATAATTACATTATTGAACACCTTAAGCCATCCATAAACCTACCCATACCACCAAATCTGCCCTTAATCCTACCTACAGTATATCCCACCTCAATAGCCCCAGAAGGGTTCTGCAATACATTATTAACATGTTAAGTACAGTGTATTTATATTTTGATGCAAGAACATAGTTAAGGACACTTAATATGAAGGGGACCATTTAGATTTAATATATTTTTTTAAAAGATTTATGAATTTAAATGACACTTTTCAACTCAACAAATGAGTGTGTCCATATTTGACCCATCATTGAGTTATAACAACTCTATATTTGACCCATCATTGGGTTACAACAACTCCATATTTGACCCATCATTGGGTTACAACAACTCTGAATTTTTTCGAGGGAGTATCTTGGAATTGAACTTACTGTATCAAACTCCCAAATTAATGTTGTTTGCTGTGCTTTATGTGATTGTAGTATGTGTGCAAGAAGAAAAGAAAAGAGAAAATAATTATATAGAGCAAGGAATTCCTCTATAACACAAGGACATGTCTTTTTGATGCCTGTATTGACTTTTTATGGTCCCATCTTTGACATCACCGTTCATTGAAATGGTTTTGGTCTATGCTGAATTCATATATTATTTGAACAGCGCATGCCTTTGTCTATTAGTGGACCAAAACCCATTTTCAAATGAATCACACTAGCAGAACAATCCCTTGGGAGTTTGTTTCAATCAAAGCAAACCTGCCAATTGTGAACACAGTCTAAAAGTCGATGGGCAAAATTGGTCAATATCTGAGAAAGCACCAGTAAACATATATTTTGTATGTATAAACTGAGGTGTGTTTTGAAATGGTCAGTAATAACAAGAGTTGAAAATTAGCTCACTAGTTCCGTCAAACATAGTAGAAGCTTTAGTCAAACAGGCTCAAGCTACAGCACTATTATTAGCTTGCTCTGATTTAATCGCCTATTGTCAGCCTCATTTCTATATCCAGGCCATCCGATGTATCTCACTTAATTTGAAATCTCTTTGTAAAGCACTTGGCTGTGGATTAACTCTGTTTTTTATTTCAAAGTCCTGTATAAGCTGCGCTCCCTCACGGGCCGGTTCCTTTCATCCTCAGAAAAGTTCACACACAATTCGCTTCGAGTAAAACACGGACAAACACCTCGGAGAAAGCAGCGAGAGCTGTGCTAGTACACTAATTACAAAAAATATCTGCACTAATCCCACCCTGATAAAACACTCATTACCAACCAAAGACACTTATCAACGGCGGATTGATGACCCATTTCCGAAAGTGGCTTTATAAGAGGCAGAGGAAAGGCAGTGTATCACTGTATCCTACATCTGTACCAGAGCTTTTCATTTGTCTAAGAGCGACGGATGTACAGAGGTAATTAACAGATGCTGGACTGGGCTAATAGAATTCTCTGGAAACTGGAAGTTGGCGGTGAGAGAGAGAGAGAGAGAGAGATGGCAGGACATGCCTGTATTAATTACAATGCATCAAGAAAGACTGAAGCTGCAAAGATCCTTTTAAGGACGCCAGAAAGGTGAACCTATTTTTCCCTGTCAAACTCAAATGCACACATACACACCACTAGTGATGAGTTAATGGTGCACAAGTTAACTTCCCATACACAAAGACTATCATAAGACTATGGCTGCACCATTGAAGTGTTTTCATTGGGTTGTTTTGCAGACGTGGGTGAAGCGCGAGTGATTTACACGTGAAGTCAATGCAAAGATGCGATTCGACATCCTGTGGCGCGAATTAGCCATTTTGTGTATTTGACGCACTTCAGACTGCTAAAGAAAGTGGAAAACATCTAACAAATGGAGCAATGGAACAGACAAAAAAGCAAGAGGCTTACAATGATAGAGATTGGTTCAAGGATGACGGCCACTGGATGTGACCGAATTGAAGGACATTATTTGTGATTTACATGTATGGCTAGTAAGTCAAATCAATAAATGATTTCGTTTAACTCTTTCTCTGCAGTTAACAATAGAAAACACTTCCCTGCCATTGACAAGTTTTACGGCAATCTGTGTTTTAGGTGTATTACGGTAGGGAAAGCCCTAACGCATGTCCTATGTGTGAGGTACACGTCAGATGCTCCGGGGAGTGAAATCTGAGGGAAAGTAAGATCAAGAATAAAAATAAGAGTTATACAACCTTCCTTTGGCTTAATCCCTACCGTTTTAGATCTGTTTTATATCTGTTTTAAATCTTGTTTGACAAGAGACTCAAATAAAGAAGCTTTATTTTTATGATTTGTGTCATTGTGTCAGATTGCACACCTAACATAGTAGGCTACCTAATATGGTAAATAAGATATAATATATAAGCCATATATATAGCAATATATAGAATTTTTTTTTTTGCAAAATTGTCTGCAAATTTTATCGCAAAAAAATCACAAAAAAAAAAAAAACTGAAAAACTAGGGGGTCTGTCTATAGCATACGATTTTATGCGTTGGATGCCCTTCCAGCCGCAACAAAAGATTCAGACAAAAATTAATCAAACTATTTTTTTTTAAAAATTACTTTGCGATACTGAAATTACTTGTTTTAGAGGGGTGTCCAAACTTGATCCTGGAGTGCCGGTATTCTGCAGATTTTAGCTCCAACTTGCCTCAACACACCTGCAAGGATGTTTCTAGAAAGCCTAGTAAGAGCTTGATTAGCTAGCCCAAGTGTGTCTAACTGGGATTGGAACTAAACTTTAAAAGACACCGGTCCTCCAGGACCGCGTTTGTGTACCCCTGTTTTACACACAGGCTTACAGACCAGGACAGACAAAAATAATTAAAATAATGATAATAAATTAAAGAATAAATAAACCAAAAACATATTGTGTTGAATTAGAGAATACTTCAATTACATAATTTATAAAAGTTGTAAACAAAACTTCAATTACTGAGCTTAGCCCCTGATTTATCAAGGGTGAAAGAACCGCCAATTACTCTATGGCATATGTTTATATTCAGCAGATGCCCTTCCAGCCGCAACAAAAGATACAAACAAAAGTTAATTAAAACTATAAAAAAAAAAATAATAATAATTTTGCGATATTGAAATAACTTGTTTTAGATCAGGGGTGTCCAAACTCAGTCCTGGAGGGCTGGTGTCCTGCAGATTTTAGCTCCAACTTGCCTCAACACACCTGCAGGGATCTAGAAAGCCTAGTAAGAGCTTGATTAGCTAGCCCAAGTGTGTCTAACTGGGATTGTAACTAAACTTTGAGGGACACCGGTCCTCCAGGACCGAATTCTTGCACCCCTGTTTTACACCCAGCCTTACAGACCAGGACAGACCAAGTTTGGTCCTCACGTCAAAGCTGCAATGGGAAAAACAATGTGTTGTTCCTCATTAATTGTTCACATTAAACACTTTATGTACACTTTTATGCACTTCCTGTACTTTACCTGTATGTGATTCCCCTCAAATGTTTTATGTAATGTTTTATGTTTAATGTTATTGTATACATAAGGAAGTCAACATAATTAGGTAACCAGTATTGGGAAAACCTATTTTGGACCTAACCATCAGCCACTGGTGACAAGTAGTGAAAAAAAAATGAAGATTTAGGAATTTAAATGGCAATTTTTAACCCAACAGATGAGTTTGTCCATATTTGTCCCATCATTGAGTTAAAACAACTCCATATTTGACGGTTCAATGGGTTACAACAACTAAAAAAAATGACAAAATCTTTAAACAGTGGCAGTTCTATATGTAACTATATGTTATTTCATTCATTACACTGAAAGACTAACTCATTTTAATAAATAATATCAACGTGCACTTCCAAACACAAGCAGCAGCATTGATAGTGCACAACAGCATTTGATACTTGCGAGCAAGTCGCAGCCGCACACAGACTGCAGCTGATGGCAGTAGGTAAGGTTGAGAGGTCTGCTCCACCTGCCTGCTGTATCCCTGTCTAACTTTGGTAATGAACACAGACAGCTTGGGGACAGTCTGTGTGGAGTGTGTGAGTGTGTGTTTAGGGGTCTGACAGGTCCGCTCTCTCTCTCTGACAGGGCTGACCCGCAGTAATTTCTCCACTGACAGCAGCAGCTGTAGCCGTAACGCATAGACAGATGAAATTTTCATAACTATCTCCTCGCAGTCACATCTTCACCTTCAGGATCATTTATAACCCGCCACTCGCCTGCCAGACACAATATGCTTGCCATGAAGCGGCCTGCTCCAGCGGTGTTGGAAATAATTAACAGTGCAAGGGCAAAAGGAGTGAGTGTGAGAGTCTGTGGAGAGGGAGATTAAGGAGAGCTAACACTATCATTAACGTACATGTCACTTCAGCACAGTCAACGATATGAGCTACTAATTACACACACACAGAATAAAGCCTACACCATTGCCACCGTTTTATGGCCCACCATTAGAAAAAGTGAGCTTGTGGCTTGGAGGAAATGAGAGCGTTATAGGATAATACAGTATTAGTGTTTGCGTTTTATATATATGTATATATTTAATGCAAAGTGACTTGGATTACTGCTTTAACAGAGGGAATCATCTTCTTACGCTTCAGAATAATGCAGGCACATCTGTACAACAGCAATATGATAATACCAACTGTTCTATATAATAAATAATCACCATCATGTGTTTAAGGCATCAAAGATTTGGTCTTTATGAAAGCCATATATAAACATGCAGTTTATCCTGTTACGGGTAAAGTATACATTTATAAAAATACATGTCGTTTTTGCAGTCATGCCATAGAAGAAAATTTTTGGTTCCCCAAAACACTTTTAGTAATCAATTGTTAAAATTAACATTCATTCAAATATTACTATTCGTTTTTGAAACAATCAAAAACTATTTAAATTTTTATTTTTATTTTTTTAAATCTTGACGGTCTGTGAGACTTGTTAATCTACTCTGATCTTATTTTCTATTGGATTCAAGTCAGGTGATTGGTTGGGCCATTCTAGCAGCTTTTTTTTTATTTTTCTGAAACCACTTGAGATTTGGCTGAGTTAATTGTCTTGCTGAAATATCCACTCTGGTTTAATTTTCATCATCTGGTAATGTAGGTGTTGGACTGAAGCAGCTAATATTCAGTTGCACTGACAGGGGCAGGGTTGCTGAATAACTACTGAGAGATTTCAGCTGCTGTCTAGGCTTTCCATGCCTTTATACACCTTCCTTTCTTCATGTGTTCAATACGTTTTCATTTAGTTTTATTACACATTACTTATTTTTTGCTTCGTTTTGCTTTCTTTGTATGAATGGATTACCTTGGTTGATACAGACATCTGGTGAAAATTTTAAGTCAACCTTTAGAAGTCAAGTCAACCTTCTGTTTTCTAAGATAAATGGTGACATAATCAATACTTTACCTGCTATATATATTCCAAAACGGAATTTTCAGCAGCCACTATTCTGTTCTTTAGTGTCATGTTCCCTCAGAAATCATTGTAATAGGCTGATTTGCTGCCCAAGAAACATTTCCTACTATAATCAATGGAAATTATTTTTTTCAGAGTTCATTAATGAATGTACTCCTCTCAAATCACTGTAAACTACGTTTTTATGGGAGGTTATTCTAAAGTAAACCACAGCTCGTTTGGGGCTCATCGATTTATTTAGTGAATTTTCATTGTAAAAATGTACAAAAGCACACACATCACTTTTAACTGGGTGCTCAGCCAAATGCAAAAAGTGCAAATTATATATTCAAAAACGCGGCAACACCAAAGCTCCAAAAATGCAAATTTATTAAATTAAAAAAGGCTGACACAAAGCGTGTAATGTTTCAAGCACACAGCTCTTCATCAGACAGTGTTCATCACAGTAAGGTGCTCCTTTTTGTACACTTCCGGATCACATGATCTCCTGTTATCTCACAACAAGAAAAAATGAAAAAAATACAAAAATATTATTTCAAGTGATCCTACCCTCAAAGAGTGTTTTGAAAATTCACCTCATTTAGTACACAATAGAACATCTAATATCCACATTTTAAATCCATTGGTAATTTTAAATGTGGGAATTGTTTACAATGCAACTTCACATACAAAACGTCAACTTTTACACATCCCCATACAGTCAAAAGTTCAAAATTCGAGGCACATTTTCGTGCAAGACTGCAAATGTAATCTCTATGTTGTGGTGCCCGTGTGGTTAATGTTATGTGGGTAAAACGAGTAGGCCTTTAAAAATTCACATTTCTGAACATCGATGCGCTATTCGACATCATGATCCTAGAAGTCCTGTTGTGCAGCATTTCTCAGTTATGAGACATTCAGTCTCCACTCTACAATACATAGGAATTGGAGTTGTGAAGTGTCTACGACGGGGGGGAGACCTTAACAAATTGCTGTTATAACGTGAAGTCTTTTGGATTTTCACTCTAAATACATTGTCTCCAAAAGGTTTAAATGAGGAGTTTGACATTCGTCCTTTTCTCTAATAATTCTTTCATGTTTAATTAGGTGTTTAGGTAAAGGTTTTTTGGCTATATTTTGTTGTATATATTTTGTTGTATTTCCTTGTTATATTCTGTTTTCTATCATTTCTATAATTGTGATGCAATATTATGGTTTGTTTCTGTATTTTCGCTTTGAATATCTAAGTTGTATAATTTATAAATGTGTATTTTTTTCGTTTTTTTCTTGTTGTGAGATAATAGGAGATCATGTGATCTGAAAGTGTACAAAAAGGAGCACCTTACTGTAATGAACACTGTCTGATGAAGAGCTGTGTGCTCGGAACGTTACACGCTTTGTGTCAGCCTTTTTAATTTAATAAATTTTTATTTTTGGAGTTTTGGTGTTGCCGCCTTTTTGAATAATGTGAATTTTCATTGTGCAATGAATTCTCTCACCTACACTGTAAAACCCAATAGGTTAAGGTATCAAACCATTTGAGGAAACCGATTGCAACAAACCATTTAAGTTCAAAAACTAATCCTAATGAGTACCGTGAACTTAATCCATTTGAGTAAACGAAGCAATTTGAGTAAAAAATTACAGTAAAACCCAATAAATGAAGAGAACTCAAACCAACTGAGTACTGTAAAACCCAATAAGTTAAGGCAACTCAAATCGTTTAAGGAAACCAATTGCTACAAACCATTTAAGTAAAAAAAAAAAAAATCCTAATGAGTACTGTGAACTTACTCCATTTAAGTTGAAGTAATGAGGTATTTAATTAACTCGTTACCTTCAACACAGAGTTCAAAACTCTTTTCAAATTAGTAGAATTAACTTTCTGTCAATTTTGAGTTAACTATACTCGTTTCATTTGATAAATTTGCCTGTTGGGTTTTACAGTGTATAGACAAATTCTAAAGTAGCCAATCAAAAATGTTGTCATCCTCAAGGTAACTACTGTATACCTCTCTATAAACAATAAAAGTGTTAACATATATCTTCAAAAGAAAATAATCCAAATACTAAGGTTAAGGAAAAACGCTTTGCACCTTGAAGAGTAACTGTGTGCAACCCAGTGTTTTAAAATGTTTAAGTATCCATCCAAAGCACATTCCCTCTGCGCAAATCTCTAGATTCTTGCACACACATCATTGGGCTGCTTTTGGCTTTTTCAGCGATGCAGTAATGCTCTGCCACTCTGGTTAGCCTCACAAGTTTCTCAGCCACTCTTTCCATATAAAATCAATGCTTACTAGCAGTGTGTGCAACTGTTCGCCAGGGCCCCAAATTTCTGCGGTCCTCATAATTGCATCAAGCACGGCAAACCGTTTACCATCCCTGCAAAAAGCATAATTATGCGATGCCGTTTTTATTAAGCTGTGTGAGCAATTAAAACGAAAAGCAATTTCTCTTTTTTAATGATGTTCTCCCCTCTCATTTGGACGCATCCGAGAAACGTTAGTTTTACACAGGGAGGCAACTTGCTGAATCATGTCCTCTGGTAAACTGTTGTTTAGAGTTTGGTCACATAATGAAGCCTTCCATGTGCCGAGGAACAGGCCTCATCCGCCCAGCTATTAGGCTTCCACATGTGTTCACCAGTGTGCATGTGTACATTTGGGTGTAATCCCTTGTACTTGTTTGCATTCGCTCGCCGCAAACATACGAGCAAAGAAACAAATAGGACTTACTTTGCCTCTCCACAAACAAATATAATAAGAACAGCATTCCAGTGTGTACTGGCCTCTCCCCAAATCCAAGCGGTTCGGCGAGTGGGTCGCTGCATGTACTCCTGCCAACCGCAGGCATACGAGAGCGGGCACACGAGGGGGACGGCAGCCGTGGTGGGTATGTCACGCATAGCTTTATGATTGCTAAACAGCGGTTTAGGCGTATCTGAGTAATTTACGATCAAACTCTCAGACGCTCGTTCTACTGGTAATCACACATTGCACGCACGTCGCAAGGGAGGGACCACACATGTTTGTTTCGATAAAGACAGACAAATTAGATGACAGCTTTTAAGTCCAACCATCACTTTCACACTAATTACAGCCTTCCTGATGATGAAAGAAACACACCCAGACGCACACAAATAAATTTGTTACCTCTCCGAGTGCTGTGCAGTGAGCAAATGCACAGGCGGGAGAATACGTGTGTGTGTTGTGTGTGCATTTACTGACAGCTAGTCCAGGTGTTTGCCCGCAAGCATTGAAGACTTTGGTAAAACATGCAAGACATTAGCTGGCAATGTGAAGACACCATCAAAGGCCTAAAGAAAAAATAGTAACAGTTTACAATAAGATTCCATTTGTTAATTTTAGTTAATTACATTGCTTAAATAAATTCACACATACAGTACTCTGGTTGTTACAAAAAAGGTTTAAAAATTTGAGAATGTGCTAACTAATTGATGCATGGGCAGATATGCCTTTTCAACTATATGGTAATTTATAGTAAGTTGTGTAAGCTAACACCACCTTGGTTGTTTTGTGTTATAGTTCAACAAATTCATGTGCTGAAGTCAACTGTGTATAGCTATATAACTACAACTAGGGCTGGGCGATTAATTGATGAGTAATCGAAATCGTTATTCAAAACTTATAATCGATCAAATTTTTTCAGGTCAATTTTTAAAATTACTTTCCCTTACTTTTGTGGAGTCACTTGACCCCGCTCTGTTAAGGCTGATTTAAACTTCTGCGTCGAACACACGGGTTTGGTCCGGTGCAGCCTTTGCATGGAATAATACTCGATTACCTCTCAAAAAAATGTAAATAGATGTACACGTTTGCACTACATCAAGATGATTGGAAGCTGTGCCAGAGATGCCTTGAGGCTGCATGGGCCGGTATAAGATTCTAATGGTAACCTTGGATAAAAATGTCACGGTTTTACAGTATCACAGTATTGTAATTACTGCTCTGAAATATGTTCTTTTTAAATGTCTGGGTTAAAAATACCAAACAACTTTTTTCCGCATTAAACACAATATACTGTATATTTATTTTAAGAAACATTTATAATATTTTGAAACAGTAAACATGTCAGGCTAAATAATTCAAATAAATAAATCATTGACTTCTGCTGTCTTCATTAGTTTCAAAAACACAGATTTCTTTACAACTTGAAAAGGCATCTTTGGAGATCTTTCTTTTCTGTGGATATAAAGTCTCTGCACTGTTCAGCTCTATAGCATGTTTGGATGTTGGTTTATAAGAGATTTGTTTTTCAGATGTTTCCTGACCAGTAGCTTTTGATGTAGAGAGTTCTTTTTTCGCTGGAGATACTGCTGCCCTAAAAAAACTAAATAAAATAGTCATAAAAAACATGTAAAAACAAATAATCAAAAACATACAGTAGGAACGGTATAACAGAAAATTTTTGCGGTTTTGAAACCTTAACTTTTCCATGCCACGGTAAACATTGCAACTGGTTATCGTCCCATGCCTACTTGGCATGGCATACTTTCCATTACATTAAAATTATTATTTACATAAAATTTACAGAAGATTCAATAAATGCTTAAATATTATTTATAGGATATACAAAAGCTATTTTATTTATAAAAGATATTGCTTTTTTACTTTACAGTATCTGAAAAACACTGAAAAAACTTTATTTTGTTTCCAAACATGCAAGTTATTTATTTTCATTTATTTTCATTTATTTCATAAATTTCATTTTAGGCAATGCGTGTTTTAATTTCAGTGATTCAATGTTGATGTTCAATAAATATTCATAGTAGATAATGTGTGTTGCCTTCAATTAATTTAGAATCAAGTAATGCACCCATCATTCCAAAATCTCTCACTTGTAATATGTGAGCAAATTTACTGTACAAAACCTGTCAGTGAAATAAAATAAAATAAATAAATAATTAATCATAATAAAGTTAAAGTGTTCAATTAATCGAGATTGTGATTTTAGGCCAAATCGCCCAGCCCTAACTACAACCATCAGTTGATTTAGAATCTAATTAATTACAATAGTAAAGTATTTAAAATCCTACTATACACATGTAATAATTACATGAGATCTAACATCCACACTATTTCAGAGTACATGCATCAAGGTCAACTTTCACAGTGTCTTCATGAATTGTCTAAAACTCAACTGTTTAGTAGTTGAAGTAAAACCAGTGTTCCTTGGACATAGGCTGACATTATGCAAATGTGTTATAATCCCTACACAAGTTTGTGCACGAAGTAAGATTAGAATAATTAACAATTTGTTTCGGGAAGTTTTTAATCCATTGTTTTTTTTTGGCGTACTCTATATATTGTGCAATTTTATGATCAAACTTTGCAGACCTATTACACTTACAGACACCATCTCACACATTACTTAAAAGTATAAAGGTTAAGGAATGGGAGACTTTACCATAATATACAGTACAAGTTCCATTCTTAAAGAGATAGTACACACATAAAAATAAAAATGTCATTAACTCGCACTGAAGGGATTCTAAATTTTTATGATTTCTTTCTTTCTTTGTTGAACACAAAAGAAGATATTCTGAAGAATGCTGAGAAAAAGCAGCCATTGACATCTATAGTAGGAACAAAAATGACTATGAATGTCAATGTCAGATATTTCCCCAATATTCTTCAGTATATCTTCGTTAGTGGGTGACATGGTGGCTCAGTGGTTAGCACTGTCGCCCCACAGCAAGAAGTCCCGTCTGGGCCAGTTGGCATTTCTGTGTGGAGTTTGCATGTTCTCCTCATGTTGGAGTGGGTTTCCTCCGGGTGCTCTGATTTTCCCCACAGTCCAAAGACATGCGATATAGGTGAATTGAATAAACTAAATTGGCCATAGTATATGTGTGTGAATGAGTGTGTATGGATGTTTCCCAGTACTGGGTTGCAGCTGGAAGGGCATCCACTGTGTAAAACATATGCTGGATAAGTTGGCGGTTCATTCCACTGTGGCGACCCCTGATGAATAAAGGGACTAAGCCGAAGGAAAATGAATAAATGAATATCTTCTCTAATGTTCAACAGAAGAGCAAACTAAATCTTTTGTAAGTTATTTAAAAATGTGTATGTTTTTATTACTATTATATCTAGACAATCACCCAAAGTGTAAAAGCACATACCTGCCAACTACAGTTATGATTTCAGAGTCGCAATTTACTATGCCTTTTCAAATGTGACTCCAGAAGCAAAAAGTATATGAAGGATGATCAATATTGTCATCTAGCTTGAGCTGCATGCAATGCTTTTAATATGCACACTTAACCCCACCCCTAACCCTACCCCTCACAGTGACATCACTAGCTCCGTTGAGTGGGTTGTGTCTGACGTTGCAACTCAGAGATATGAAGTCTCAGCTTGCAAATCCAAGTCTGCATTCAGATAGTGTTGACTAGCTCGGATCTTGTGTATTCTGTTTTGCAGCAAAAAAAAAAAAAAAAAAAAGGAGAAAAAGATATCTTGGCCAAGATAAGATGCTGCACTGTGAAAAAAATCCTGGTTGTCTTAAAATTTTAAGCTGAATCAAATTAACCTTATGAGTCCATTGAACTTATATTATGTTAAACTGACTTAAAACAGCATGTGTAACTTATAAAATTAAGTAAGAACATGATTAGCTTTGTTTAATAAGTTACAATGACCTAAAAACATATGCTGTCAAGACCAATTGATCATATATTTTTTACATTGTATAAATACAGCTCACAACATGATTGAGGCTGCCATCTTTAAGTTATAAACACATGCAACATCTATTTGGTGCTTGAATGCAATCGGAAACAACCAAAACAATCAAAAGCTGTAAAAATCTATAAGTTTGATGTTTGGAATTTGCATTTGAAATTAATTCAAATTAGCAAATACACCTTAAATAAAGAGTTTCTGTTTTAAAGTTACCAAAAACACACTCTCTTTATGATCTGTGTTTGTTAGCATGTTCACATGCCTGTGTGTACCTGTATTGTTATGACTCCTTAATCAACCTGTCCTATTTACTGGCAGACAGACACACACAAACCCAGTTGTGTTAATTAAACAGATGCGCTTGTGAATTCAAATGCAGTGCAGGTGTGTGTATGTAAGCATGTGTGTGTATGTGTGATATCTCCATCCTCCCGGACTGTAAAGGTCTCACCAGCATCAGAGCTGTCATGTGCAGGGTGAGCCTGTCCGTTCTCATTGAAGATAGACGTTAACGGTCTTTTTCCCTCCACTTGGGGACAGCAGCTCTATTGTCTGTCCTCTGTCAGACCCTGGTGGGAGGGACACAGTCACTGCTGGGACAAAAGATACGCCTCAGGATTGACAGCTATGGAGACACCCCGTTCCTCAGGAGACGACAACCGGTGGACTGAATTTGTGTGCCTATGAAAGTGAGACTGAGGAATAAAGACAGAGACCGATCCAACTGTGAATGTGTTAATATGTGATGTGCTGCTTTCACTGCTTGGGAACACTGTGTTATAAACTAGTAGTTCTTTCATAATTTTTAAAAATATTGGCGTGTGAATGCAAATAAATGAATATTTTAAAATGTAACTTTTGTTATTGTTTTTTCTTTGGTTTGTTTGTTTGTTTTACAGAACATACAAATAAACCAATTTTTTCTTTGCAATTCTTTGTAAAATCTTTGTAGAAATGCAGAAAAAAGGCTTACTGAAAAGTAAAAATGATTAATTAGTAAAGGGCACAGTTTCAGTTTCAATTTGGTGGTTGTAAAATAAATAGAAATAGATCAATCATTTATTAAATAAGCTTGTAAATGTCTAATAGAAAACTATATAAACTAGGGATGAACAATATATTGTTTGAGCATCGATAATGATAATACACACATTGCGATAGTCACATTGCAGGATTAGATTATTAATAAAGATTAAAAGATAAAGATATTTATAAACTATTTATAATGTACATTGATGACCATGTTATTTTATGTTTGATTGTTTGATTTCTATAATTGATTACTGTTAGAATTCTCAGAAAACCATAAAGCATTGTTTATTTAACACTTATTTTTGCTCTGTTGTATTTATAAATGCTTGTGATTTATTATATTTTATGGTGATGCACTGCACAGAAAAAGACTTGATCAGCTTTATGCCCCATTCACACGGGGCATCAACGTCAACGCTTCCCATTCACTTTGAATGGGTGACGTCAAGCGTTACCGAACTGAATTGTGGATCCATCGGCACCTCTTCAGCGGTGCTACTAGCTGCAGAAGTTGTGAATTTCTCAACTTTTCAAGCCCCAACGGAAGCGTCAGCCAATCAGATTTATGCAAATACGCTTTATGCAAATACCAGCTCGGATAGTAGCTGATTGCAGACTAATTTTATTGGCTGATGCTGCTATGATGATCGCGTCAGCCCCAACTTCAGCATTCAAGCATTGACGCTGAAGCTCCATGTGAATCGGGCATAATCAATCTAAATTAATGAATTCTTTCCAAATAGAGATATTCAAATCATCTGATAATAATTACACTATCGGTCAAAAGTTTGGGGTCAGTAGTATTTTAAATGTTTTTTAAAAAGCTTCTCCTGCTCACCAAGGCTGGATTTATTTATTCGAAAATACAATACAAATTGTAAAATGTTAATGCACTATAAAATAACTGTTCAAAAGTAATTTATAATTTAATTTAATCTTTTATTCCAGTGATTTTAAAGATGAATTTTCAGCTTCATTACTCCAGTTTTTGGTCACATGATCCTTCAGAAATCACTCTAATACTAATTATTATTGTTTTTATTATTATTAATATCATTATTATTAATGGTAATAGTAATAAAAAAAATTATGACTGGAGTAATAATTTCATTTAAAACAACATAAATATTTAATAAATAAGTATTTAACATTTTTTTTTTTACATTTATTAAATGCCGCCTTAATGAACAGAATAATTTTATTTAAATTATTAAATAAAATTAATAACAAAAAAAAAAGAAACTGACCCCAAACTTCTGACCGGTAGTGTATATTCATTTTGCAATATATATCACATCAAAACAAAAAATTGCAATGTCAGATTTTTCCAATATTGTACAGCCCTAATATAAACATCATTAGGACCTCAGAATGAATGGTATAAACTTTTGTTGTTCATGGTCAAATAGGATTGGATACCAATGGGTAACTGATTGTTGATTATAACTGATTGAAACTTTTATACACTTAGGTTAAGACGTCATCCTAAAATTTGAACTTGTTTAGCTTTAAACCTAAGATTTTTGTCCACAATTTGAATAACATGTTTTGGAAAATATCTAAATTGAAAATTGTATTTTGACTAATTCAGCCTCTAATTCAGCTTTCTTTAAAAAAAGATTTAAGATAACTCCAAACCATTTGTGACATTTGTAGTTTTATGTAAGTGTCTATGCTTAACATATGGTAAACCGGTTATAAATGTTATTAAAAAATAAAAGCAATTTAAAATAATTCAAATATACATTCAAATATAGCACATATTTCACTGAACAATCAATCAATCAATCAATCAATCAAATCGATGTCAATAAATAAATGAACCAACCAATGTCAATAAATCAATCAATCACTTAATAAATCAATCAACAAATCAATCAATCAATCAAACTTTTGATAGCCACAAGAGCAGCGGAAGCAGTAAGCAGAAAGCAGAATATGTCCTGTGGTTGCAAAATCCATGACACACAAAACAAAAGTAGGTTATTAAAATGCCACAGGTCTTTAAGTAACAAAGTAACCTTGGTTTAATTTAGCAGTGTTATTTTAAAAAGAAAATGCTAATATAATTTAGCAATTCCTTTACAACAATCCACAATTGCGTTCGTGCTTCAAAAACTGACTTGCGTTAACATCAATGTTTGTGATGTTTAGTGTTTGATGTTCCAGTCCATGGAGAAACTCCTGCTTGCCCTCTGAACTCCGTGACCCTGCAGTGTGTGTGTGTGAGTGTGTGTTGACAGCCTGTGGCATTTCTGTTCAGAAGGTTTCCACCCAGGTGAAGTACGAGAGGTCACAACACACTCAACACAGTGAAACACAGACATTCAGAGCCTGAGGTCAAAGGTCACGCACTGAGGGTGAGTGATGAGGGCAGCTGCGGCCTCCAGGATCCAACACTCACATGCTCTAACACAAGCAAACAGCTCACACAATCTACACATTCACTCAAAGCAACTAATCATTAACTCCATCTGAATATTTGCTTGACACTGATATTGTGAATGAAGCTATTTGTAAAAACTAATTACAAATTACAAATGACAGCTTCAGTAGAGTTAACATATCAATCATTTGGAGAAATAACCCTGCTTTTAAATGACAAAAAAATGAAAACACAAATGAGCTGTGTTCGATGACACATACTACTTGTGTAGGTCCTACATTTGAATTTGAATTTATTACATGACAGCTAAAAAAGTATGTTCTATATAGCATGAATGCGAGTAATATGAATAGAATTTGGACATACTAAACCTGCATTCTGTCATTATCACATGACCTACCCGCGTCAGTTGCATCACTTTAGTCCCATTCATAAATTCTCTCACATGGCATGATGGGCAGTAACAAACTACAAATACTCAAATTACTGTAATTAAGTAGTTTTTCTCAGAAGTTGTAATTTAGTAAGTAGTTTTAAAAATGTGTATTTTTACTTTCCCTTGAGTACATTTTTAGTGCTGTATTGGTACTTTTACTACTTTACTTCAACCTGCAGTCACTACTTTATTTTTTCTTGTCTATGGGGATTAGAAAAATCCATCCTGTGTTTCCTGTCCAATCAGATCGCACACAGAAGGTAAATCGCATCATACTGAACTACCTTAAGACATGGGCCATTTATAATTTCAGCAAACTATTTGGAAGCATTAAAAGTGTCCAAACGAAGATGTCCAAAATCTTTACACGCATTGACCCAGAGACTGTTTAGATGCATGTCACTGATGATAAGATGATGGATGTTTACTGTATTATGACTGAAATGGCTTAAACACCCAGCAGACACAAGACGTCAACATGACGTCACATTGACGTTATAACCCAACGCTGCATATTGTTTGTAAATTAAAGTTGGGTTGACGTCAGAATCCAATGTCAGACCGACATCAATATTCAACGTCCAACCTAAAATCAATGTCGGATGATGTTACAGCTTGATGTTGTGTGGATGTTACCACTATGATGTTGGATTTTGGTTGCCATACCTGACAAATAAATGTCATTATTTGACATAAACATGACTTTGTTTAAGATGTTGGCTCGATGTTGGATTTTGGTCACTTTCTAACACAACCTAAAATCAACCAAATAACGTCATTTGACGTCGTTGTTGGACATCAAAATAATGTTGGCCTTAGACATTGGCTAGACAGTGAATTTTGGTCACCTGACATCGCGATCCAAATCTAACCTATTATTAACATCTTATGATGTTGTGTGCCTGCTGGGCAATAACTAAATGCACTACAGAATGTTACGTTTACACACATCCACAAATTACATGTAGTAATACTCGCTATTCACTACTCTTGAGTACTTTTGAAAGGTATACTTTTTACTCATACATTGAAGTAATATTTTCAACAGATACTTTTACTCTACTTGCACTACATTTTTGATTTTTAATTGCACTACATGTATGATTTTTCAGTACTCTTTCCACCACTGATGATAGTGTACCGTCCATTGGATGCACACTACAGAATCTAGCCAGTAGTAGTAGGTCATCCAGGTGTTTTTCGCCTACTGTTTTTCGATTGCTATACTCAGCTCACATACTGCTTCTTACATACTATATACAGTAGTAGAGAAGTATGCGATTTTGACTGCAATGACCAACTGTCATTTTATAAAAAAAATTATATTTTTTTAATATATATACCTTAAATTCTTTTTTTTTTATTAAAAACTGCTTTTAATCTAGCCAAAAAAAAAACAAATAAGACTTTCTCCAGAAGAAAAAAAATATTATAGAACATACTGTGAAAATGTCCTTGCTCTTTTAAACATCACTTCGGAAATGTTTAAAAAAAGAAAAAAAACTAATAATTTTGACTTTAACTGTACATATATACACACACATACATATACACACACATTACACCTCATGACATCTAATGCATTATCTAAAACTGACAACTTAAACCATTACCAATATTTTCAGAGCCATTTTAAAATAACACACGGAATTAAAAGCAGGAAGCAGACTAACTAAAGAAGTTCATAAATCTTTTCCAATTAAAACGGAACGACCAATAACTCAAGCTCATTCATCCAAGTACATGAACTCCTGCTCTTTTCATCTATGAAAAACTGGTTTTGAATGACCTACATGCTTTAATAAATTATGCCCTAAATCTGCCTCGTCCACTTAAACCTGATAGACATGCGTATCAGTGGGAGTTCATTTTCTCACTATCTGATGAACAATACGCACAATGGCTCGACACTCCATTTTCCACCATCCATTTTTCACTTTATCCATTTTCATAATTGTGTTTTTGCTTATTCCGTCCTTTGTTTTCTTGCGTTATCACACAGAGGAAGGGGGGAAAGGGAGAAATATGAGGGAGAGAGAGAGGGGTGTGGAGACAGATGGGCATTTTCAGAGATCATTTATCAAACTCAGGCCCGTTCACTCCCCTCCCCTCTCCTAAACCCCCATGTAATTCAGTAATCATTTTCATTATCATATAATGACCTTACAAAGCCTACAGCAGTTAGCACGGTCACTACAAACCACACAGCTGTTCCCGGCACTGCCCCCTTCATCACCTCCCAAACACGCAATCTGCCCACCGCAGGACTGGACTGTGACCCCTGCAGAGGTCAGCGGAGAGAGGCACATCTGACAGGAGATGCACCGTCTACCTGAGCAAGGTCGGCTCGGTGTGTTCACATGTGTACTTTTTAACGTAAACTTGCATTGCGGCGTGTCTGAGCGGGTATAATGGTGTGAGATCAATGGTTTTGACCCACAACACTGCGGTTTGCATATGGATGAAACAAAACCACAAGGTCAACCCCATTCGTCTGCCAATGCAAATGAAGCTCTATGAGGTCTTCCTTCTGCAAGTGCTTGATTTTGACCTGTGGAAGATGCAACATGTTTTTAAGAGCAAGTCATTTCGGAATACTCCAGAAGCACAGATGGATATGCATATATGGGCCCGTTTATATGCATTGATGCACTGCACTTACAGCTTCATTGCAAAGCGCTCAACCTGGAAGGGTTCTCAGAATGATTTGGTTGAGGGAAAAAATAAATCTCGCATATGTATATAAGATGTCAGTTCTGGCATATATGCGGTTGTTTTTACATAATTTACAGTGCTTTTTATAAAATGGAAAATACATGAACTCACCTTAGCATCAAAGAAACAAAGATAAATTGGTTAAAATTTATGATAATATATTATAATATTCATTCATTCATTCATATTCTTTTCGGTTTAGTCCCTTTATTAATCTGAGATCGCCACAGCGAAATGAACCGCCGACTTATCCAGCATATGTTCCACGCAGCGGATGCCCTTCCAGCTGCAACCCATCACCGGGAAACATCCACACACACTCATTCACACACATACACTACGGACAATTTTAGCTTACCCACTTCACCTGTAGTGCATGTCTTTGCACTTGTGGGGGAAATCGGAGCACCCGGAGGAAACCCACGCAAACATGCAAACTCCACACAGAAATACCAACTGACCCAGCCGAGGCTCGAACCAGCGACCTTCTTGATGTGAGGCGACAGCACTACCTACCGCGCCACCACGTCGCCCTCATTTTGTTCATATATATATATAGGATAATAAAAAAAGGAAATAAGGAAAAGGAAATAAACATGTACACAAGTGTTTATAAATAATACTAGAACGAGCTGTTAAATATACTTTTAAAAAGTACTTAAATACAACTTAAATTTTTCAGATAATATTTTCAACCTATTAATAACTATTTTTTCATTAAAAATAGGTTATTTATACAATAAACTTTAATAGATGGCTTTTATGATGGAGCTGTATCATATTTACGGGTCCATGGTGAAATCTAACAGATTGAAACTGCCTGACTGTAAATGTTCAAATGTGTAAAGCAAAAGCATTTGCACTTTCACTTAATACTGATCACTTAAGATGTATTTTAAAGTCAGATATAAAATAAAGAAGAACTTGTTCAGCAAGGTCACATATTTGATTCCCCAATACAGTGAGTAAATCCAACACTCAAATTGACTCCCCATGTAGGTCTCTTTATATAAAACCATCTGCCAAACAAGCAAATTTAATATGCATATGACAATAAATATGCAGAGTACCTCCATATCGGTTCAACATTTCAACGGCCAAAATGTTTGGAGGTGACCTGCATGACTGATTTCGAGAAGTTAATAAGCCTGAGTACCCATAAGTCAGCAAGAGGAGCCTACAGTCACATTTAGCATCTCTGTCCCTCAGGGAAACTTCAGATAGCTGAAAGCAGGTCCAGAGGCCCCACAGTCTGCAACGTTCAAACTACTGTTTAAGAAAGCAAATGTCTGTAAGACAATAAAAGCCTTAATCAATCAGCCGCTGTGCTTATGTTTATGAGCCTGTAGCGCCAACCATCCATCACTCGGTTTTTACCACTCAAAACACAGACGCGGAGACAAAAGAAAGGCATAATGCGAGGAGCGGGCCTGCCGCATACTAAATTAATAAAACAATCACAGCCTTTCACTGCAAAATAAGCAACATGATTTAGCACGCCGCTCCGAGAAGTTTCTTTTCAGAGAGAATGGTCAGAAATGAATGTTTGTGTTTGTGACAGTTGTCATGTTAATAGCAGTTTTCAATGACATTTTAAAGCATAATATCATAGTCTAAACACAACACAATCATGACAAACTGCATATCATTTGAAAGCATGAAAAGGTAGTTTTTATATTTGTTGACTGGATTGAGCAACAAAGATTTATTCATTTGTGACAAGATCGCTCAACGGAGTCGTAAAGCAAGTTAAAGCCTCCTTTCCACTGCACACAACAAACAACCAGCGACAAACCGGAAGTCATTCATTTTCAATGGAGAGTAGTCCGGGAACTGCGTGGAGTTCCGATCATCTCTGTATGCGAAAAATTAGGATTCGAATTCAGCTGCGGATACGTTGAAATAGTTGAACTCCTGCGACTAGTCCCTATGCGACCGGCTGACCAGATGTGATGTATTCCAGTGTTGTCCAAGCAGATCCGTGCACACTAGATGAAAAATACTATTTCTTTCGTTATTTTTTTTTTATCAGAAAAAAGTCTATACTAAAAAAAACATTTCTATTCATAAATGAGTAATAAAAAAATATATTTTTAATGTCTCCACATTCCCTCCAAAATGTTTAGCGGTCTATGAGTTTCTAGTATTCATTCTTTCAACCATGGGGAATGCAGGGAGAATAAAGGCTTTTGTTTTATTTCGGACACTGCGAGAACAGCTTCTCTCTCATGGTGCACAACAAAACTGACAATTCTGTGCGACTGCCACAAGGGGGCATATTCCGACAGTCGTTTCCAAATGTTGTGTGCAGTGGAAAGGCAGCTTCAGGCTATTACTTTGCTACAGCAATCCACATGTAAATGATGAAAAATTGGTGGAAACCTCTGAATTTTCATGGAAAGAGTTCAAAGGATAACACCCATGTTCTGAGAAAAAAAAAGTTAAGAAAATATTTTACATCTAAAGAGAAAACAACAGATTTTGTGATGAAGCGCTAACTAAACCACACATTCTGATCTTTTACGTGTTTGTTGGAGGCTAAATTCAATCCACATACCACAAAATCTTCACAATTTCACAAACTGCCCAAACTACTTTTGAATATGATGTCTAATTCATGCATTTTCATTTCAGTTAAATATTATTTGTTTTATTTTTCAAGTAATATATTTTAAGTTCAAAACATAGTTAAATATAAATGTTTTTGATTAAGAGCTATTGTTTTGACCAATGTAAAATTTTAAGGTTACTCACACAGGCCAGTGCATGCGTATTAAACACAAATTCAATATGCCTTTTTACTTAAGGCAAATGGTTTATTTTTCATTGGCTCAAGTGATCAAATTTAGATGTGAAACCATTATACTAATTTTTTTGATGAATAAACATTTTATGGGAATTGTAATTTTGATTAAAGCTATATTTTCTTGTCTAGAAGACAAATATGCATTGAATCAGGTTATATAAAATTGTTCTCATGAAGATAGAAAATATCGTTTATGGCAAATTATTTATTTTCATTGGGTAAAGTGATCAAATTTAGATGTGAACCATTACCCTTTTTTTTTAAATTGGATGAATGAAAGCTTTTTTCCAGTGTTTATATTACTCAAAACATACATTTAAAAACATACACAGGCCTATTGTTCAAGTTTACTGGAAGTAAGGGGATTTTCACAATATATCACATTTTTTGTTTTGTTTTTTATCTTTTTTGTTTGTTTTATCTTCTTTTAGTTTGCATGGAATAGCAGTTATTTATTTATTTCTTAAACCATTTTTAAGGTCAATATTATCATACCTATTAAGTTTTTTTTGACGTGCTACAGAACAAACCACTGTTATACAATAACTTTCCTACTTAAACTAATTAACCTAGTTAAGCCATGATATTGCACTTTTTGCACTAGGCTAAATAATAAATCTTGCAAAATAACTAGAAAAATATTATGTACTGTCATCATGGCGAAGGCGATTAGTTAACTAACTAATATAACTAAAATTAAATGAAATATATATTTTTATATAAACACACATAACTGTATATATAAAATATAAATATAAAATATAAAACATATTTTTTTTTCCGTTAAACATCACTTGGGAAATATTTTAAAAGAATAAAAATATCTCAGGAGGGCTAATAATTTCAACTTCAAATATGTAGAAATAGGAAGTGCCGTTTTATGGTCACCAATTGATGATTGAGGTAATGTTTAGCACTGTGTCCCATAAAATATCACAGAAAACTAATTTGTTGAAATCTAAATATCTAATTTGGAACATATTTATTTTTTATGATTTCTGGCTTTGATGTTTTGGCCTGTTTTTTTGCTAAAATTGCTTTAAAAAATACATGTTTTATACAATATAATAAACTATATATTTATTTTATAATCAATAAACTTAAATTAGCCTAACTTTTTTGTAGATTTTTTTCACTTCAGGAACATATGGGCTTCTTGAGACTAAACATAGATCCTAAATCACCAAAGCATTCAAGATTTAAAACAGTTTACAATGGACATGCCTACATAGAAAAAAATCCATCTGACAGTTAATACATCAGCACATTCAGGTAAGCGATGTACGCCGTTCATTTTATCAGCTCATGTCGGAGGAGATACTATCAGCTATGAGTTCATTTTTGTCTTAACCTTGCCTGAGCTATCAGCCTCTCCTCCCTAAATGCAATTTGTTGACAGCTACTTTACAGAGCTGTGGCTGATGTTCGGAAGAGTGACGTTATCTGGCTGAGGAGGGGGGCAGGAAGTGATAGTGGAAAAGGATGAGTTCAAACACATTGCAGTGTGTGCATGTGGAGGACTGAAGGTAAGCTTTATCTAATCACGCTGCTCCGGCTTATGAAATAAACTTCTGTGTGTTTGTAGGTGTGTGAACAATGTGTTCGTTTTGAAGGCTAGAGTCAGTGTGTGTTGCTGCTTGACTTCTTGAAATGGTGAGATGAAAATCCAAATCGAGAATGGTATACATTTTTCTAACAGTGAAATAATATCTAAAATAATATCTAAAATACATTTTTACATTGGTTTTGGTGATTTTTGAGGACCCTCCAAAGCCATCATTTATTTTAGACTGTAAAAACAGCTTATAATATGGCCTTACCCTACCCCTAACCCTAAACCAGGAGTGTCAAACTCAGTTCCTGGAGGGCCGCTGGCCTGCACAGTTTAGTTCAAACCATGCTTCAGCATACTTATCTATACAGTAGATTTGAAACAAGCCTAAAGCATTCAATTAGTTTGATCAGGTGTGTTTAATTACTGTTGAAACTATACTGTGTAGAACTACGGCCCTCCAGGAACTGACACCTTTATTCCTTACATTTATATCTCCTCATCCACCACCAGTGTGCAGCATCCACCTGGATGGCAGTTATATTGCTTAATGTTCAAAGGACATCCTGAGACTTTTAATGACTACAGAGAGTCTGGACCTTGGTTTAACGTCTCATCCAAAAGACGGTGCTCACTGAGCAGTATAGAGTCCCCATCAATATACTGGGGCATTAGTACCCACACAGACCGCAGGCCTCACTAACACCACTTTCGGCAGCAATCTAGCTTTCCCATGTGGTCTCTCATCCAGGTACTGACCAGGCACAGCCCTGCTTAGCTTCAGTGGGCGACCATGTGAGAGTTGCAGAGAGTAGCTTCCAACAACTCTGCCCTAAACCAAACCCTCACATGAAACCTGTGTTAAATTTTGAATGTCAAAAGACTATAAAATATAATGTTTAAGAGTTTTGAATTATGAAGACACGGTGCATGTCTTCATAAACCACCTCAACATTGTAATATCTGATCATACTCATGTCATCATACTAATGTGTATCCTTGTAAACCACCAAACTAGTACACACAATAGCTTTAAAAATATGCAACTGTTTATGGCCACTGTTTGTGGTCTAACAATAATTTATAATGTGAAGTCATTACTAAGGTACCTATATTACTACTAAGCTAATTATACTAACAATTTATTTACTATTTAAAACAATTGTAGGTTAATAGTTGAATATAATAAGAAATCATAATGAAAAGAACAAACCATAATGTAATTCATAACTGCATTAAGCATAAAGTAAATGCAATTTATACCATGCAATTTATTTTATACAGTAAAAATCGCTTATAATATGGCCTAACCCTACCCCTAAACCAAACCCTCACATGAAACCTGTGTCAAATCTTGAATGCTAAAAGACTCTACATTATGATGTTTAAGAGGTTGAATTATGAGGACATAGGGCATACAATAATATAACCCCAAACACTAAACATCTTTGACATCTAAAGTGTCAAAAATGTGAACCAAAATTAAAGTAAGAACATTATAATTTTTCCATTGTGGTACAAGTATAAAGAAACCATAAAATGTGTGTGTCGTGTGTGTAACTTTGACTATCTGACAAATGGTGGCATCTGACCGCCTGACAAATGAATCACAGTCTGGTCCATAGTTTTCATCATCTGATTTAAGAACGCTGTTTCAACACAACATCAACTCTGTTTACAGGTACCAGCAGGCCTGGGTGTCACCCTGAGGTCAGAGCGAGGGGACGACCCCCTAAAAAGAGGCCACTTTACAGAAACAAGAGTCCTTACTGATGTAGAAGCTGAGATGCAAGAATTTCAATGAAGGAAACTCATGCTCTGTTTCAGGCTCTACCAGCTAATGGTCTGATCGGAATGAAGACAGATTACCACACACACACAAACTCTGGTCTGAAGAGAAATAATGAAGAATGAGAAAGCAGTAGTGTGTGCCAGTGTGCCGGTGTGTGTGTGTGTGTGCAAAGTGGCAAAACAAACAAACTCAATTTTAATTAAAATGAATAATACAAATTTGACTGAAATAAGCACATAACCGTGTAGATATTGAAATAAATAAATACAAGAAATATAATGAGAGGAAAAATGTAATAATGTAACTTAATAAATATTTGAATCAGGCCTCATTCACACTAGCAGCGACTTTGTAGCTGCCTGTTGCTCTGGATGGCGACCAAACGCAGGTCTGTGTAGGTCTACAGCATGGAGAATACAACCGGCCTCTGAGTGAGCTGAGAGAGATCACGTGAGCTCTACTGGTGCTCCTATTGACTGTCGCTGAAGAAAGTCGCATCACTTAACATGCCCACCTGGTCTCCAATGGTCGCTTTCACTTGCGTAGACCAAGGTTATAATAGTTTTAGATTTTCTTTTAGTTTTAGTTTTTATTTGATTTTGACTATTTGTTTTTAAATTCAGTCAGTTTTAATTCATTTTTAGAGGCAGATTTACTAGTTTTTATTAGTTTCAGTATTAGTTTTATTTTCTAAAAAAGGATATTTGTCAGGTGCAAGATACAATATCATCAGAATAAATATTGTATAAAAAACTCAACCATACATTTTTTGACACATGACCACTATCATCTACCACTACCATCTACCCGGCCACAAATTCAAATACAACAGCCCACAAGATAGCAGCCCTAAGAACAATTTGTGTACAAAGCTGCTTCTGAAGTTAGATACACAGTAGTGATGGGAAATTCAGATATTTAACGCAAACCAGATCTTTTGTGACAATTCTCCCATGTTAGAACTCAACATACCAAAATTATGTAGTCAGCAATCATAATTTCTGTCTGTTAAAACATCACATTGATCTAAAAAAAGTTTTGCAACCCAACTGAGGCATGATTCACATATTTAAATTTCATGTAAGTTGTTCAAGTTTAGTTAAGTCTCAGCAGGCTGTCATGCACTGTTTGTGTTTGGTTCGCCATCTGCTGAATCACGCATGCGCAGTATTATCGGTTCACCGCTTCTCAAATCTGATATCAGTGTACTGTTCTAATAACTGAATAACTCTGTATATATTGGTTTATTTAGAGTCAGACGAGGGTATCAGGCATGTTAAAAAGTAAGTAGTTTGTGGATGAGAGTGCTTACTGGAGACGCAAATTGTTTCAACTGATTCAGTTTGATTTGGTGAACTAGTTCAACCGGTTCACTTAGAAGATCTGTTTAAAAAGATTCGTTCAGATCACAGAAATAAAACCCATTATTGGGCACAAATGTGATAAGGCAATAATTTTAAGTCTCTGTATTCAATGTTGTCACCATACTGCTGTCATGTCCACTCGTTGTTTTTGTTGCGGGAGCAACAGCGAGGATGACAGGAGGAAAACCGGCTCTATCTGGCCAATGGCAGCAGGATTACAGACTCTGAGGTGCTGTATGGGTCAAACACCTGCAGCGCTAAGTAAATAGATTTACTTCTAAAAGGTGCACAGTAAGATTATGTATTAAATACATTTACAAAGATGAAAACAAAGGACGTTTTTGCTATAATTTTTGTTAGTTTCAGTTAGTTTTGTATGTACACAATACAGTTTCAGTTTGTTAGTTTTTAAAAACTCTCATTTTTATTTTTATTTCAGTTAACTAAAAAATTATTTAAAATTTTAGTTTTCGTTCGTTTTCGTTAACTATAACCTTGGTGTAGACTGAGGTCGGCGGAAATTGCTCACTCTTCTTTGAACTGAACGGTCGCTTGTTGCTTTGCCGTTGCGAGTCGCTGGTAGTGTGAACGAGGCTTCGGGAAGAAAATTACTTGTTTTTTCTTTCTTATTTTTCCTTGAGCCAAATAAATATTTACTAAATTATTTTATTTGATGGTCTGCATGTATATATTATATATAAATAAAACTGTATATAATAAACAACACACTGTATGTAACAATTTCAAGGATTGTTTATATGTGGTCAAGCTAACAAGCTCTTACCAAAAAAACATTCCCATGTTTTACCTACTAATGGTCTGATCTGAATGAAGACAGATTACCACACACACGCAGACACACACACACACACACACACACACACACACTCTGTGGTCTGAAGGGAAATAATAAAGCGGGAGTGTGTGTCCGTGTGTTGGTATGCGTATCTGTGTGTGTAAAGCTGGTTCTCTCTGTTATCGGGACAAATGGGCAATGTCTCTCAGTCGCTCTTATCTCAGAGGAAGGAAGTCAATGGGCTATCAGCACATGTGTATGCGTGTGTTTGTGTGAACTCTCTCTGCCTTAACATACACACACACACACACAAATCCTTTCTTCTATGCAATTCACTAAAGATGTGACATTAAAGGCAGGAGTTTACCTGTCTCTCCATGTCTGTCTGTGCTGCTGTCTGTCGGTCAACGCGTTTAGTAACACGTCTGCCATCTCTCTTCTGTTCTCCTGCGCCGTGGCCTCGTCCTCAACCACCACCAACAGCAGCTGAGTCTGCAAAACAATCAAATACAAGGAGGATATGACTACACATTGCACATTACACAAGGTCAGTGTCAGTCTGGAAATTTGATATGCCTCATAATTTGACCAAACACTAGTCAATTACCCTTCATTACGAGGAAGAGATTTCTATTTTAATTCAGCAGGGAGGCATACATTACAATTGAGTATAAGTAAATAAATAAAAATAAACTGCTTTCAACATTGATGATAATAATAAGAATGTTGAGCAACTTGGACCATAAAACCAGGCTTATGCTGCACAAGAACAGTATATTTTAGCTAAAAGTTTATAATAGCTAGAAGTAGGCACGGGATGATAACCGATTTCAACGTTTACTGTGGTTTGGAAAAGTCAAGGTTTTAAAACTGCTAAAGTTTTCTGTTATACCGTTCCTAAGATATATGTAAGGTTTTTTTATGTGTTGCAAAGAAATCTATGTTATTGAAACAATGAAGACGACAGCAGAATTATTTATTTGAATTATTTAGCCTGACATGTTTACTGTTCCAAAAAATTATAAATGTTTTCTATAATAAAATATATTGTGTTCAATGGGGAAAACGTTTTTTTTTTTACCCAGACATTTAAAAAGAGCCTATTTTAGAGCAGTAATCATGCTACTGTGATATTGTGAAACCATGATATTTTTATCCAGGTTATCATACCATCAGAAACGTATAGCAGCCCATGCCTAACTACAAGTACATAATAGCTAAAAATGCATTGTATGTGTCAAAATTAAAGATCATTATTTTGTGCCAAAAATCATTATTATTTGACAGTACTTTAAAAATACTCAAAAATGTCTCTGGTAATTTAAATGTAATTGTTTGAAAACATTGACAATTTTACATCTGTCACATATATACAGGAATGTTGCTTTTTCCTCAAAAATGCAAGAATGTAAAATAAAATATTATTATTTATTTTGTGTTGTGCAGTTTATTTCACAGAATTTCTACAAAGTATGTTGTATACTATAAACTTGCATACTTTTTTTCACGTACACAAGGCATTTTTTATTTTCCTCATTTAAAATCTAAAAAATATTTACAGATTGATATTTAGATGGGCAACCCAGGGGCGCAGTAGGTAGTGCTGTTGCCTCACAGCAAGAACGTCGCTGGGTCGCAGGTTCGAACCTCAGCTGGGCTGGGTCAGTTGGCGTTTCTGTGTGGAGTTTGCATGTTCTCCCTGCATTCGCGTGGGTTTCCTCCGGGTGCTCCGGTTTCCCCCACAGTCCAAAGACATGCAGTACAGGTGAATTGGGTAAGCTAAATTGTCCATAGTGTATGAGTGTGAATGTGTGTGTGGAAGTTCCCAGAGATGGGTTGCGGCTGGAAGGGCATCCGCTGCGCAAAATCGTGCTGGATAAGTTGGCGGTTCATTCCGCTGTGGCGACCCCGCAAGGGACAAAGCCGACAAGAAAATGAATGAATGAATGATATTTAGATCCCATAACTCTGTGATTAGTTGTTTTGGAAAATATAAACAGATGTTTCAATATGGCCGGCAGCTAGCTCTCTGCAATTCTCACATGGTCGCCCACTGAAGCAAAGCAGAGTTGTGCCCGGTCAGTGCCTGGATGGGAGACCAAATGGATAAACTGCCGGAGGTGGTGTTCGTGAGACCAGCAGGGGGTGCTCAAACTGCCGTCTGTGTGGTTCCTAATGCCCCAGTATATTGATGGGAACTTTATACTGCTCAGTGAGCACCAGATGAGACATTAAACCGAGGTAACAGCTCTCTGTGGTTGTTAAAAATCCCAGGATGTCTTTCGAAAAAGAGTAGAGATTTAACCTGACCAAATGTGCCCTCTGGCCTCTGTCAACCATGGCCTTCAAACCATCTCCACATCATAATTAGCTTCATTGTCTCCTCTCCACCAATCAAAGTTAACATACACTTTCTCTGTGAAATGTTTTTTTTTTTATTATTTTTACTGCAAATGTCAGAACCATAACGCTGGAATTGCTCTAAGTAAAGATCATGTTTTATGAAGATATGTCATACATTGCCTCTTAAGAAAAGGAAAGAAGAATAATAATAAAAAATAAAAATAGAAAAGAAAACGTTTGATGTGAACTTTTTAGTTATTTAGCATGAATCAGCAAAAGCATTACAATTGTACACTAAAGTTTAACATGGATATTTAAAGTCCAATGTGTGAGAAGCTGGTCTAAAGTAGCTGGTCTTGACCAATGTTTTGTGGGGCGGCACGGTGGCTCAGTGGTTAGCACTGTCACCTCACAGCAAGAAGGTCGCTGGTTCGAGTCTCGGCTGGGCCAGTTGGCATTTCTGTGTGGAATTTGCATGTTCTCTCAGTGTTTGCGTGGGTTTCCTCCAGGTGCTTTAGTTTCCCCCACAGTCCAAAGACATGCGCCATAGGTGAATTGAATAAACTAAAATGTCTGTAGTGTATGAGTGTGTGTGTGTGTGTGTGTGTGTGTGTGTGTGTGTGTGTGTGTGTGTGTGTGTGTGTGTGTGTGTGTGTGTGTGTGAATGAGTGTGTATGGCTGTTTTCCAATACTGGGTTGCGGTTGGAAGGGCATCCGCTGTGTAAAACATATGCTGGAACAGTTGGCAGTTCATTCCACTGTGGTGACCATTGAAATAGAGACTAAGCCGAATGAATGAATGAATGAATGAATGAATGAATGAATGAATGAATGAATGAATGAATGAGAATGTTTTGTAAAGAGCAATGGCAAAAATCTATTATAATCACACACTACAGTCCACTGCTAAGTGTTTTTCCCCAAAATAATAATTTTTGTAAAAGGTAGAAAACATGTAATTAGTTTCCTGTGACGAGATGTCTTAGTAATACAAAACAATTTTCTACTCATCTCATTTATGAATATGCTTCCTGTAAAACATGTACAACTGACTCAAATATGGCAACATAAACACGCATTGGGTTAAGAAGGCAATCTCTAATCCTTGAACATCCCCTACAAAGGAACAACCGTGCTTATCGTGATATAAAGGAAATAAAGGAATCAAGCTTTACTAGCAATCCCATAGACAAGCTCTTAGCCAGTGCTTAAACAAATCAATATACATTCATTCCCTTCATGTCAGAGGTCAAATCAATTCTTTACTTATGCTTCAGACTCCAAGATTAACACAGCAACAGAAACAGCAGGACATAATTATATTTTTTTTTCCCTCTGCACATTATCTTTTTGATAAATAAACAAATAAACCTATCAATCGTCATTGAATTTCTTTATAAAAAAATTGTATCTAATGCTCACAAAGACAAAGCAAAAATGCTATAGGAAATATTATTAGCATTTATTAATTTATCTTTTCTTTTAAACAGATGCAGGAGACCAAGTTTCTCTCTTTTCCTCTACATTAGCATGAGCTAAAATATCTGACAGGTGAGGAAGCAAATGCTAAAAAAGTGCTCTCAGCGTTGGTTCACCTCACCTGTTTCACAGCAATCTCTTTTTTTCTTTATTTCTTTTCATCCCCCGTTCATCCGTAAGACAGCACTTCTGTTTCTCGCTGAAGCATTACCTGTCAGCAGCCGTTACCTGTCACAGAGTGAAAGAGTCTGCCAAGACTAACTCTGACTGTGGGGTCATGAGGTCAGCCAAATCACCAAAGAAAGACCATCAGACCAAACATATACTACTGGTCAAAAGTTTGGGATTTGTTCGATTTTGTTACTGTGCTCACCAAGGCTGCATTCACTGTATTTGATCAATAAATATGGTCAATAAGTATTATAAAAATTTAAACATTTAAAAGTAAAAAATATTCGTAAATTAGCAGCTTTTCGCATTTTGTGTTTCATGTTTTTTTATTCCCCTCATTTATTTATGCTTTTGAAATGCATTATGGGGCCTTGAACTTTCTTCCACCAACTTTTAACTCTAAAAAGTAAAAAAAAAGTGACATTTATGAATTTTTTTTAATAGTTTAAAGTGATATATTGGTACAAAAACCTTGTAATAAACTGCCAGTACATGTTCTGTTATTTTACAGACTTATTATATAAACTTACATTATTATTTCACATTATATTATTTCAAACTAGTAAAATGTCATTAAAGTCACTATGTAGAACTGTAGAGTTGAACTTTCAACATCAAAAGTTGACAGAGCAGAGATCAAGCTCCCATAATGCAATTCAAAATCGTAAATAAACAGAAAACACTTGTGAATCACAAAATACGGAAACTGTTAATTAACAGATATTTTTTTACAGTGTAATATGTCATTTATTCCTGTAATTTAACAGCATTATAATTAAACAGCATTACTTGCACTTTTACACAATTCGATGTGTCCTTGATTAAAAAAAGTAAACATATTTTAATATGCTTTTGAGCTGCACTGTATCCCAGGTTCCCATTGGTGTAAAGTAACTAATTACAAATACTCAAATTACTGTAATTGAGTAGTTTTTCTCAGGAATTGTAATTTACTAAGTAGTTTTAAAAACATGTACTTTTACTTTCCCTTTAGTACATTTTTACTGCAGTATCGGTACTTTTACTCCACTACTTCAACCTGCAGTCATTACTTTATTTTTTCTTGTCTATGGGGATTAGCAAAATCAGTCTTGTGATTCTTGCCCAATCAAATCACACATAGAAGGTAAATTGCATCATACTAAACTACCTAAAGACGTGGGCCATTTATAATTGCAGCAAACTGCTTGCAAGCATTAAAAGTGTCCATAAAGATGTCCAAAATCTTTACACGCACTGACCCAGAGAAAATGAATGAAATAAAAAACGATTTTCATTGTTTGGAAATGAAAATCGGGTTGACGTCAGAACGTCAGGCCGACATCAATGTTCAACATCCAACCGAAAATCGACCAAATATCAACGTCTAATGATGTTACAGCTTGACGTTGTGTGAACGTTACCACTATCAGATGTTGGATTTTGGTTTCCAAACCTGATGAAATGTCAGTATTTGACGTCAATATGACGTTGGTTTAAGATGTTGGCTCGACGTTGGATTTTGGTCACTTTCTAACAACGTAAAATCAACCAAATATCAATGTCATTTGACGTCGTTATTGGTTATCAAAATAACATACTTAGACGCTGGCTAAAATTTTAATTTTGGTCACCTGATGTCACAATCTAAATCTAACCTAATATCAATGTCTTACGATGTTATGTGCCTGCTGGGCAATAACTAAATGCACTACAGAATGTTACGTTTACACACATCCACAAATTAGATGTAAATGCATCAGCTTTTTACAGTGTAATACTCGCTACTCACTACTCTTGAGTATTTTTAATAGGGCTACTTTTTACTCACACTCTCAGTAATATTTACAACAGATACTTTTACTTTACTTGCACTACATTTTTTAGGCAAGCAATAGTGCTTTTACCCGTATGATTTTTCAGTACTCTTTCCACCACTGCAGGTTCCACAAAAATATGATCCGGCCCAACAATTTTCAACACTTATAATAATAATAATAATAAGAAGAAAAGTAGGTAACACTGTAAAATAGGGTTGTATTAGTTAATGTTAGTACTGTATCTACTATCATGAACAAACAATGAACAATACTTTTGTCACACAAATAAACACAATTCTAAACCACATTTAAAAATAAAGCAGTTATTTTAAATTGCAATACTATTCCACAAACTGTATTTTTAAAATGATCGTTTAAAAGTTTGCAAAAAATATATATGCTGAGCAAATTTACCCAAATGCAAATTAAGAGTGGCTGGCAGTAGTATTGGTAAGTAACCACCAGTAAACAAGGAGAGCAAAATGGGGACTGACGGAGACTGGGTGTAATCTTCGCTATGTCAGATGTGTTTCCATAATTCACACAAGTCAAAAAACACCTTAAGTGAGTGTAAAAATGTTCCACAAATTAAGAGATTTTTATTTTTAATTTGCTGTTTTTGTCACTCATATCTTATGCGATACTTTAAATGTTCATTAACACAGTGTGATGGTAATCCAACCAATGATACACATAGCAACTAGAGAATTAGCACTGTTTATAAAAAAAAACGCAGTATGATTACAGTTTACATTTTATATTTTAATATGCTTTTGAGCTGCACTGTATCCCAAGTTCCACAAAAATATGATGCAGCACAACAATTTTCAACACTGATAATAATAGTAATATTAATAATAAGAAGAAGATTAAATGTAGCAAACACTTTAAAATAGGGTTGTTTTAGTTAATGTTAGTTACTGTATTTTCTATCATGAACAAACAATGAACAGTACATTTATTACAGTATTTATTAATGTTTTTTTTTTACATCAGTTCATGGAAATAATGTTGTTCGTTGTTAGTTCATGTTAACTTACCGTGCATTAACTAATGCTAACAAGCAAGAATTTGGATTTTAATAATGCTTGTGGGCAACCCAGTGGCGCAGTAGGTAGTGCTGTTGCCTCACAGCAAGAACGTCGCTGGGTCGTAGGTTCGAACCTCGGCTGGGCTGGGTCAGTTGGCGTTTCTGTGTGGAGTTTGCATGTTCTCCCTGGGTTCGCGTGGGTTTCCTCCGGGTGCTCCGGTTTCCCCCACAGTCCAAAGACATGCAGTACAGGTGAATTGGGTAGGCTAAATTGTCCATAGTGTATGAGTGTGAATGTGTGTGTGGAAGTTCCCAGAGATGGGTTGCGGCTGGAAGGGCATCCGCTGCGTAAAATCGTGCTGGATAAGTTGGCGGTTCATTCCGCTGTGGCGACCCCGCAAGGGACAAAGCCGACAAGAAAATGAATGAATGAATAATGCTTGTAATAATGCAATAAATGCTGTCCAAATATGAAATGTCATTAGTTCATGTCAGTAAATACATTAACTAACATTAACTAATGAAACCTTATTCATGGTATAGTGTAACCTAAATATTTCTTAAGCAGCAGATCATCAAATTATAATGATTTTTGAAGGATCATGTGACACTGAAGACTGGGGTGATAATGCAGACAATCTGAGTTTGAATCACACAAATAAACGCAATTTTAAACCACATTTAAAAATAAAATCAGTTATTTTAAATTCCAATAATATTCCACAAACTGTATTTTTAAACAAATAAATACAATCTTAGTGAATAGAAAAGGCTTCTTTCTGTTCAAAAGTCTTACTGATCCCAAATGTTGGTGTAGTAGTTGACACAACAACAGATAGAAAGCGAGAGACAGACTATGTGTTGTGTGTTTACAAGGTGAGTTGATGAGAGAGATTTTCACAACCAGCTTGCATTAACCAGGCCATATATGCGCACCTTATCTGAGTGTGTGTGCTTGTTTGGGCCTGAATGACGGTAGCTGTCGTCAGCTAGGTGATGTTGTGCAGTGCTGCTGGGTTCAGGACCACAGCGAAGAGGGTGAGACAGAGGGCAAGTGACTAACAGAGGCGACTGTGTTTATTTGTACAAGGAAACACACTTCGGGTTACCCTGTGCTAAAAGAAGAGAGAATAAACACACACAGACACACACACAATGCGACAGGTACACCAGTCAATAGCATAAAGACCTTCCAAAATACCTATATTATGTCAGACTGAGGATATGGAGATAATGTATTACATGAGCAATAAAAAAAAAAAATAATAATAAAATAATAATAATAATAATAATAATAACAATAATAATAAATAAATGAATGTTTGACAAAGCACGCACACACATACACACAGCTGATAAAGCTGATAATTTGTTAAATATTTGTTATAGTTTTCATAATATCCTATGGTTGCAAGTGATATGAACATATATATATATATTAGGGATGCAACAATACAGTTAGCCTATGGTTCAATACATACCTCAGTTTTTTAACACGGTTTTCGGTTCGGTTCGGTTCTGATAGCTTGACACGTTTTTTTTTTATTTATTTTTTTATGCTTAATGCAATAGGCAATAGGAGAAAAATATAAAAACGATTTATTGCAATACTCCTTTATTTTACTTAAAAGCCAAGAAAGGTACACTAGTTCCTGGTGTATTGTATAATAAAAAAAATGGTGCGAGTGTTACAAGCAATGGCGGTTCTAGACCAGAATGACTGGGGGGGCCGGGCAGGGGCCACTTGTGCTTTTAGGGGGCACACTTTAACATGCATCACAAACTACTTAAACAATTATTCAAAGTCATTTTTTTTCATGCATGACTCTGCAGTCTACATAAACAAGATAATTATATAACTTTGTATTAATTTATTAATTTTAAGGAACTTTGTATTGTAGTGGATAACACATTTCTAACATTCAAGTATATCAAGGCACATTTTTACACCTGTAAACTTAGAAGTCAATTTTTGCCCTCCCATTAACCTAAAATAATGTTTTCCAAGTGATCTTTAACAAACCAAGGACATTTTCACGGTATTTCCTTTAAAAAAAAAAAAGAAGTAATAATAATAAGTCTTTTTCTTATAGTTTATTTCTTAAATAAAAACATTTTTTTTTATTTTTTAAAAATACAATTTTAATGTCAGTATTATTAGCCTCCTTAAGAAATATTTACTGTATATTTTTGATTGTCTACACAACAAACCAGTTATACTATAACTTGACTAATTATTCTAACTGTCCTAGTTAACATAACTTAGTTAAGTCTTTAAATTACACTTTCATTTAAATACAACTATCTTGCAAAATAACTAGTAAAATATTTTGCACTGACTGTCACCATAGGAAAGATAAAAAAAAGTAGTTATTAGAAATTAGTTAGTTAAACTATTATTTTAAAAATACGTGTTGTAAAAAATCATGTGTTGAAGACTATATGTCAGTACTGACATCTAAAACGAATGAAGGCAAAACTAAACGAGCTGAATATTACTTTCAACGTGACTGAAAACTAAATTTGATCAATGTGTTACATCTGTTCTCCGGTACTTGCCGACTGTTTGTAAATTCAAGACTGCATTTCCTAACGTAAAATACGTACACTCAGCTTCTGATTAATAATATGCAGAGCCGAGGACTTCCTCTATTAAAAGGTTTAAAATCGCTATTCAAAACAAAAGTCTAATATAATCAACAGTGGACATTTTGATCCATGAACATGACTGAAGTTGAATCTTTTTATTACCTATGTCAATTTGGGGGTTAACTTCTAAATGCGGGGAACTAATGCACAGAGAGAGCGTGACGTTTTCTACTTCTACGCCACTGGGGAGAGGGCGTTGGATGGCAGCGGAGGGGTGTCGCGGACGAAGGACGAAAGTAATGAGCGTGGGGGTGTTGCGGACGAACGTGAAGAGGGTTGGGGAATCGCGGAAGAAAATGAAAGTGAACAGCGGACGGGGAGGAAGGCGGTTGAGGAGGGGGATCGGTAAAATGAGGCGCCGGATCCGGCGTGTTCCGGCACAAATTAAGCCATGGCTATACGTGTAAAACAATGCTTGCAGTGCACACAGTCATTTTTTAGCTTACTGTTTTTTCTTCCTCTGCATTATACTCAACGGCAAAACCGAAATGTCCCCACACCAGAGATTTGAACGACACCTTTGCTTCCTCGTAGTGTTTCCTCTTCACCTCCACTCACCATGGTCGTGAAATGATGGTTAAGCGCCCCCTAACTTTAGAGCATAGTTATTGAATATATACTCGTGGGGAGGAGTTTCCTCAACTCAAGCTCGTGGACTTACAGGCACACACAGACAGTCAATTCGGTGAAATAAAACGCACATAAATTATTTAAACGTAAAACCAAGAAAACCGCAATTCACAAGCGCGTATTGAACCGTGGATGCCGTACCGAACGGTTCAATATTATATTGAGAATTGTGGCATCACTAATATATATATATATACACACACAGTATGTCCTGGTTGGGGGTAGGGGAAAAGGAGCGAGAACCCAAGTGCAGAGTAAATTATAATTTATTTATAATAAAATAAAACAAAAAGGCAAAACAAACAACCCCGAGGGGGAAAACATTAAGAAAACATACAAAATAAACTTTACTTGGCAGGCTGGCAGGGATCAGGACTGCAACACACAGGACAAGGCGACATACAACAGGACAAGGAGAGAAACGATGATGACGAACTGACACAGGACAGCAGACATGAGGAGATTATAAGCAGAAGTAAATTAACACACAAACAGGTGAACCTAATAAACTAATAATGGGTTAAGGAGGGTGGGACTAGACAATAGACGGGAGAGTACATGGCATAAAGAGACAACACAAGCCATGTGCTTACATAAAACGAGACTAGAACACGCAGCCAATGAGAGAACTCATTAACCGTGCATTCACAATAAACAACAAAACTGAAGCACGCAGCCACAATGTAAACACCGAGCCACGTGCTTGGACAACACATAGATGCAAGACACGAGCACACGATAATTTAAAACACCTTACCGTGCGCTCACACATAAGCAATGCGCATGTTTCATCTCAGCGCCAACCGAAACCAAAACCAAAACCAAAACCAACCAGACTGAGACGCTGAGAATGAAACAGCGCGATGCCGACAGAACAAAACACAAACACGAGTACAAGAGTGCACGCGCGTCCCAAGCACGAACAGGTCACGCGCGTCCGCATCAAGCGGGAGCGCGCACGATCTGCGCTCACTCACGACGACGCGCACACAGAGATGCACGACCGGAGAAAACTCAAGCCGAGCAGGACAGGACAAGGCAGAGCTAGTGTCCGGACCACCAAAACAAGAATTTACAAGACCAAAGTGGCAGAACCCTGACAATATATATATATATATCCATTCATTCATTTTCTTGTCGGCTTTGTCCCTTGCGGGGTCGCCACAGCGGAATGAACCGCCAACTTATCCAGCACGATTTTACGCAGCGGATGCCCTTCCAGCCGCAACCCATCTCTGGGAACTTCCACACACACATTCACACTCATACACTATGGACAATTTAGCTTACCCAATTCACCTGTACTGCATGTCTTTGGACTGTGGGGGAAACCGGAGCACCCGGAGGAAACCCACGCAAACCCAGGGAGAACATGCAAACTCCACACAGAAACGCCAACTGACCCAGCCCAGCCGAGGTTCGAACCTGCGACCCAGCGACGTTCTTGCTGTGAGGCAACAGCACTACCTACTGCGCCACTGGGTTGCCCATATATATATATATATATATATATATATATATATATATATATATATATATATATATATATATATATATATATATATATATATATATATATATATATATATATATATATATATATATATATATATATATATATATATATATATATATATACACATAGTTTATATATAGTAATTATAATAAAAATATATTCATTTAAATCTAAAATATCTTGGATAAAAAAAAGTCAGAGTGTAAAACATTTCCTATTCAATGGTGCAATTTTAGGTTGGATCAATTTAAATCCATAGTGTTACATACCACACTTATTAAGCAGTCAGATTATATGACTATATATAACTACGTATATAAGGTAAAGAAAATTATATAATGATGATTATAAGCAAAATCAGGTTAAAAAAAAAGCTGCATCCTTCAGCTTATTCTTAAGCCTATTATGACCTTACGATGACAAAGCAAACCAGGTTAACAAGTTTGTTTGACCACAAGCATTTTTAGCTTATTAAGCATAATCAGTTTAAGAATGCATGTAAATGCACTCAATGAAGCAGGATTCAAAATGTTTGGACTGTAATTAACTAGACATAATATTGCAAATAAAATTTGGCTATAAACACTATGATATAGTTTCCACATTAATACTGATATGATACTGATTGTAATATCTATCTTGCATCTTACTAACTAACTAACTAACTAACTAACTAACTAACTAACTAACTAAATAAATAAATAAATAAATAAATAAATAAATAAAAATGTTGAGGAAAAAAACATAAGTGTGATGAGTTGTACTTTAGTATAAACATTGCATTATATAATTTAATTAATAATTAATGCAAAGTAGACTATGGTTAGCCCTAAATTACATTTTAAATCAAATCAAATCTAAATTTGGAAACAGTTACTGTCATTTCAAATAATGTACAAAACACTAAATATCTGTTGATTAAGTTACCACATATCTGTGAAAATATTAATATTAATGTTTGCAAACCAAAACACAAAAAAGTTTGAATACAATTAGTCAAAATTTTACCTTTTTAAAATGCAAACAATTTTATTTAAAGCCCAACATAGTTTTTTGTTAATATATGGGACATTCTACCAGAAACGTAAAACACTTTACAAACTTAAAAACCCTGTCATTGTCCTTGTCCTTAACCAAATTGTACCTACAGCTTTAAACGCCCTATTCACACGGGGCTTCAGCGTCACCGCTTGACAGAGGGCGTGTCTGAAGTTGGGGCTGACGCGATCATCATAACAGCGTCAACCAATGAAATTAGTCAGCAATAGGCCACTGTCTGAGCTAGTGTATTTGCATACAGCGATCTGATTGGCTGACGCTTCTGTCGGCGCTTGAAAAGTTGAGCAAGT
This sequence comes from Danio kyathit, assembly GCA_903798195.1. NCBI lineage: Eukaryota > Metazoa > Chordata > Actinopteri > Cypriniformes > Danionidae > Danio > Danio kyathit. The sequence continues at coordinate 43,508,825 of LR812525.1, forward strand.
CCCAACTTCTGCAGCGAGCAACGCCTCTGAAGCAGCGCCGACGGATCCACAATGCAGTTCGGCAATGCCTGACGTCACCCATTTAAAGTTAATGGGAAGCGTTGAAGCTGACGCCCCGTGTGAATGGCCCGTAATAGTTTTGTAATGGTAAAAATTGTTATTTAGAAAAAAAATACTTCAGAAGTAGCAAAGTTTAGGTTGCTATCATTCACATCAATTGATTAAAAATTATGAAATAATTATATATATAAATAAATTCTACAAATATATACTGCTAATATATAATACAGATAAATTTACAATTGTCCTCATTTTTGTTGTCAGTCCTGTCACATTTGCGTTAAATTTAACATAAAATGTGTGCAATACACCTTGAAGGCTATGACTCAAAAGTGACGTCATTTGATGGAGGAGAAGCTGACTGATCAAGGATGCGTTCTATCATTGAATTGTATGATTTTATGCTTGTTTTTGTATGATTTTTTTGAGGAGGACAATAAGCCAGGCCCTGTCACAATTTTTTTTAAGTGAAAATGTACGTTTCTGGTAGAATGTCCCATATATTAATTTATTTTTCTTTTAAATAAATGTCACACACAATATGTGCAGTCGAGGTGTTCAAAAACCTTCTGGAGCTCTCTATACACATGCAGAGACATACATCTCCCTTTCTGTAGCTGGTGGCACAGGTTTTTGGGGGTTGTTCTGTTATGTCGGGGACAGATGGTCCTCACACCAGTCAATATACTGAAGCACTGTAAGGAAACAACTACAGCGGGGCGGCACAGAAGACTGAATAACACATGCCATGTTAAATGTGCAGAGAGATATATAGACGTACACACATGCATGTGTGTGTGTGTGTGTGTGTGTGTGTGTGTGTGTGTGTGTGTGTGTGTGTGTGTGTGTGTGTGTGTGTGTGTGTGTGTGTGTGTGTGTGTGTGTGTGTGTGTGTGTGTGTGTGTGTGTGATTGAGAGTTTGGCCTTTCAGCCACATTGACCCTCTGATCTCTCTGAGGCTCATCAATTACCTCTCCCCTCAAAGCCGGCACGCTGAGAGAATGGATTATATGAAGTGTAAAACATTAGAAAAATGTGCTCACAACATCACAGCAATGTGTCCGAGGACAGAGAAGGGGACAGATAATAGAAACCCAGCTGCTGAAGAGCCCAATGCAACAAGCGAGAGTGTTTGAAGGCATTGTGGAGAAGTTCTGTGGGCCGCAAGCTTTTGTGTCGGGGATTGTGCTTTCTTTAGCCAGAGGCAACTGGACATATGCTTTTTGCTTGAGCTAATGAGCCAAAGGCTAAAGCTTTATGATTTCCTTTCTATGCCTCGGTTTCACTCTCTCCCTTTTAGGTGGGAAAGTTTTAAAAAGGCAACTGTAAACCAAAGGCCCTTGATAACATCTCAAAATCTAGAGATGTCTAGAGATGAAGAGTTTAATGATTCTACCACTCGCATGCAATATGAGAGCCACAAATCTCACAGACTTGCAGAGCAGTTCCACTCAAAAGATTTCAAATATATTCAATGGATGCAAACAATCAGTAGCTAGGTTTCCATCTTAGCGAGAAGAAAAGATCATTTAAAAGTTAGAAAAAAAATTTAAATAAATAAGCTGAGCGAATTTACCCAAATTCGAATTAGTTGTTAGAGTGGCTCAAAGTAGTACTGGTAACCTAGTAACCAACCGTTACCAAAGATAGCAAAGTGGAAACTAATGGAGACTGGGTTTAATGTTCGCTATGTCAGATGTGTTTCCATCATTTACACAAGACAAAAACCACCTTAAGTGAGTGTAAAAATGTTTCTCAGATTAAGAGATTTTTATTTAAAATTAGCTGTTTTCATCACTCATTTTTTTTATGCAATACTTCAAATGTTCATTAACACAGGGTGATGAAAATCCAACTAATGACGCACAAAGCAATTAGAGAATTATAGCAATAGAAAAAATGCAGCATGACTATGCTGTAATGACGTTTTGCAATAATGCCATGTTTTCAAGAGTTCACACTTAGCTGATGATTGATTATAAAGCTTGTTTGGCATGCTGACCCGGGAGAGAGCCATGAGCTCATAAGATCCTCGAGCCCAGGGCTTCCTCCCGTTTGCATGGCGAGAGGGGAGTTTGAGCTCAGGTAGATCTCGAGAACTCCCCTGTGTAGTAGCTAATGAACACATAGATATTGCTCTTAAGAGATAACTACTTACTAGGAGCATGTCTATGGTGCCGATTTGGATTAGTCAGTTAACTTAAGTTGCATGTTTTTGGACGGGACGTGAGCACGGGGAGAACGTGTAAACTCTGCACAGAAACGTCGGCTGGCTTGGTAGGGATTAGAACCAGTGACGTTCTTGCTGTGAGGCAACAGTGCTAACCACTGGGCCACCGTGCCACCCATCTAGGAAAGGAAGAGGAGTAGGGGTGGAAGGGGGGATTCTTCAAAACGAAGATGGCTGTTATATGGAACTTAGGGTGTTTATAGTGGTTTAGAAATCGTCTGACTGGTGAATCATAAATTAAATAATGCAGGACCGGCTGCAAGCAATCATAAGCACGTGATCCTCTCGAAATTAGTTTTTAAATAAACTTCACTTACGATGAAGTTTTACATACCTTGGAAAACTGTGTAGTAAATTAAAAATCTTAAAGGTCTGAAAAATCTTATCAGTTTAGTGGTGGATTCAGCTAAAAACACCTTAAAGAAGAAGCAGCTCCAACCATAATAGAAGAAGCTGTGGAAACCACAACCTGTAAGTGTTTTTATTTGTTAAAATTGATCTATTTCATGAACAGTTTCTAGTGTTAACGGTATGTTGTAGCAAAGATGTAAACAAGGATGTAAACAACAGGAAATGGTGTTTGGCACTGTTAACAAATTAGCTACAAATTCATATTTATTTATCAAATCAATCTTCAGCAGTGCTGCAGTGTCTCTCCATGCGTCCTCTTTCCTTGTGTTCTACATCTCAAATAACTCGCAAAAGGTATATGAACGTTTCATATTACTTACACCTGTCAGATTTTATTTTAGAGAGCAGGCATGAGGTTCAGCTGTGTCCTATTCATTTTAAATTCAGGCTCACACTGACACGGCTACACTGTCTGACAGTACTGACATAGCAGAGGCACAGCTTGTGCTAGTAGAGGCTGACTGGAAGTGATGCTTCCTGGTGACAAGGAGCCGATCCGCGAATCAAAGCCTCTTGAGGGTGGGCTTTCGGAGAAGCTAGGAAATATGACAACCGCTTTTTAATGTTAACAGAGTAGCTGTATATAATCAAAGTAAGATTTATGAAAAATTAATGTGATTTTTTACAAATGAAGCATGAGCACACATTGCTTTACATCTTAAAAAATACACTCTGGACCACCCCCTTAATAACAATAATTTAGTACCTTACCATAAAAGCATTATGGCAAATTTCATATGTGATCACTGTACACTGGCATATGCACAATCTCCAAAAGACTTAGATGTACTGTAGTTTTAGGTGTATACTATAGCATTCACATAGTGATTTTCATTCTTTCTTTCTTTCTTTCTTTCTTTCTTTCTTTCTTTCTTTCTTTCTTTCAAGATATGAATACTTTTATTTAAAGACAATGTTATTCTGTAACTCAAAGTGATGTGATGTTTACTCATGCTTCTGCTTGCATTCTACATCACATGATACAAATGCTTTTACAACGTTTAGTATATTGTCGAAATGAAGAGCTGTTCTGCTATGATCAGATGCTTTCTTAACTTTTTTCTTGGAACTTTTCAATGTGACTAATAACTGTGCGTTCACACCAAAAGCGGCGACAGCGTCAAAGTAGCCAGAAGTCATTGGTTTTCAATAGGATCTGGCGGCGATAAGCGTGACACATCTTCCCCGGTTTGGACGTAGAAGAGAGTTGAAATCAAGTCAACTTTATTTATGGTAATAAACTATGACGCAGTTCGGCGGCAACCAGTTGAAATGTAGAAGTCCACCGCTTGAGAAAATCCTGTGAACTTTGGTTCTGACCACAATTGTTTCCAAGGGTTTTATTATTGTGATTGCTGGATTTCCCATTATTTACGATGCTTTCTTACAGGGACGTACATTAAAAAAAGCTACTAGCAAGTTAATGTGCGTTAATGTTATTTTTTCTTTAAAAAAGCGCTAATCTCATGCTAACTACTGTATAACGACAGTACAAAACAGTATCTCTGCTTCAGAATATTTCTGAGATATGGACCCATATTGAATTAGTGGAGCAAAGCCACACTATACACAACAACTTCACCATGTTCATGCTAGAAAGCATGTTTTTATGTAAGAATGTAACTGATTTGCTGCAACGACCCCTTTAAATACGAAATCAAAGCACTGAATTTTGACACTCTCGTTGGCGAAGAAGTAAAGGCAGACAGCGTTGTCACCAGGGTGGCCAGAGCGAACTTTGATGCTCTCACCGCCTACGGTGTAAACACAGTAACTTTAGCTGAATTGTACATACCATATCACAATGCATAAATCTGATCTAAAGTGACAGCAAAGACAGTAAAATTTTCTAACTACTTCAAAGTTCTTTTAAACTTTCGGTTCAAATCGGCATAGTAGAACAATTTCTGAAGGATTATGCGATACTGATGACTGGAATAATGGCTGCTGAAATTTTTTCTTTGCCATAATAAAAAAGCATTCTAAACTAAATGCAGTCTTGGTGCACATGAGAAACTCTCAAAAATATTGCCATTGTCAACCTAAAACATTTTTCAAATTAAAGGCTGGTTATGACTACTAATACAATCCCAACATCTTTCAAATTTGCTGTTCTCGAAACTCCTGAATGTATCACTTTTGTTGTGACTTCATACCCACTTTCAATCTCTCACACACACAAACACACTGTATGTCTACACACAAATGCCCCATCTCTCTCCACCTAAACCTCCTTCTGGATCTGCCTGCTGATTGGAGATTAGAGATTAGCATCTTGTACCCACGTTTCTCCTGCCAGTGAAAGCTTTTGGCAGCGGGAGCAAGGCCAAAACCTTACTTTTTCCCCACTCCGCACAGATTCATTTTCAGCACTTAAAAGAATGTGAACTCTAGGCAGAGATTACCATCACACAGACCTGAAGCCATTTTCATTACATCTCTTTTTTTCTACGGTGGCTGAAAAGTGACATTTGGGAAAACGATTAACATTGGCTTGCCACTAAAAAAAACGAAACCCAACCCGGGTTGCACTGGCTACAATTTATGATGTTATAGGAGATGTAGTGTTGTGTAATTTATATGTCATCTAAATGCTGCGAATATCAGTAGTGAAGTGAATGAAGTAATATGCATGAGCGGTTTTGGGAAGCCTGAGGGCTCTAGTATAGCAGGACACATTTTTCCAGTGCATTAGTTATATGCATAGTATAGTAAGTGTAAGAAATAAAATCCTTTTCGTTGCAAAATCTGATAGCTTAATACCTCCAGTGAGAACATCTTAAGAAATATGTTTAGTAATCATTGGCTATGACATTGCAAGTACACTATTAGTAGGTAGATAGATGCAAACAGACATTCACATAAGAAAGAATATAATATTTATGGACTGTGCCAACAAAAGCCACACATAAAAGAATAAAATCTGCTCATAAGATATAAAAGCTGTTCATAATGCATAATTAACTGGCCTCTAGTTTTTTCATTATCAACACAGATACAGTATGCAGGAGTTGGATATTGAAACTAAAATGCCTGGTTTTAGACCACAATAATACATCTGTATGTCATAGAACCTCCTTTTTGAGACCAATACTGCATCAACTTGTCTTGGGAATGACAGATACAAGTCCCTTACAATGGCCAGAGGGATTTTGAGCCATTCGTCTTGCAGAATAGTGGCCAGGTCACTATGTGATGCTAGAGAAGGAAAACATTTCCTGACTCGCTCCTCCAAAACATCCCAAAGTGGCTTAATAATATTTTGATCTGGTGACTGTGCAGGCCATGGAAGATGTTCAACTTCATTTTCATGTTTAGCAAACCACTTTGTCACCAGGCTTGCTGTGTGTATTGGTGTATTATCATCCTGATACACGACTCTGTCTTCAGGATACATTGGGTGCACAAGGTCAGTGGCTATCAAGGCTCCAGAATAGTTCGATAGACCTTGGCAGTGATGTGACATCTAACACAAGTATTGGCCCTAGAGGATGTAATGATATTGCAGCCCAAACCATCATTGATCCACTTCCATGTTTCACTCTGGGCATGCAACAGTCTGGCTGGTATGCTTCTTTGGGGCTTCTCCACACCGTAACTCTCTCGTATGTGGGAAGAACAGTGAAGGTGGACACATCAGAGAACAATACATGTTTCACATTGTCCACAGCCCAAGATTTTTGCTGCTGGCAACACTGAAACTGACATTTGACATTGGCACGAGTGACCAAAGGTCATGTATATTGACCATGTGGACCCTTCATGCTCTGCTCCAACACTAAATTGGCAAATGTTTAATTTTCATTGTCCAACGCCTATAGATATATAGTTCTGATGTAGATTTTTTATTAGACGACAGACAGACAGACAAACCCCTAATGCCAACAAGCTATATGAAATGAATTATGTCGAAAATGTTTATTATTTTCCACTATTCAATCAATATCACTCAATATGATCAAAAAATTGTATCTGAGAAGGCTTTCGCCAGTTCCAAAAATCCAACTCAAGGACGTTCATGTGGATTATCGTTCAGGATCAGTCTGCTTCAATTTCAACAATCCTCGCCAACAGCACGCGATCTCACTTTCTTGTGGTCAAGCCTGCTCAGTCTCAGCGTAAATTGTCGAATTTGCTTTCTAATCCCAAAACCATCCACCGCTTTCCATCACACTGTATGAAACAGCCAGAGAGAGAGAGAGAAAGAGAGAAAGACAGGGAGCGGAAGAGAGAGTTGAAAGCAAGGGGATCATAACAGATTTCAACAGGAACATTTCCCCTTGGAGAGAGAGAGAGTGTTTACTATCAAACACATCTGTGTCTATTCATCTCAGCCAGAGTGTCATCCCTCGCTCTCAACTTCTGTCCAAACACAAACAAACAAACACAAAAACAAACACAAAGACTGCAACTTCTGAGTATGCAGCAGCCACCAGTCTGCACTCCAGCGTAACACCTCTTTCTCCTTTTTTCTATCGTCGTCTTTCTCTCCCTCCACTTCTAAAACCGCTCACATTATCAGCAATATCTTCTTTATAATTCCTCTCTTTCTCTGGGCTTTTTCAAGCGAATCCGACAATTTTACAGTGGCTTGCCATCAGGATCTTCCATTCTTCCCCTCATTGTTCTGAAGCGTGGCTTAAATCGGTTAAGAGCCCGACATGATAGCCAACCTGGTGACTCTGAGGAATTAAAAAGAAGGGATAGAGTAGAAAGACAGACACTTTAAACACATATATATTTCCTAAATAAGGTCGTCCTCTATCTGACTGCCAGAAAACAGAGTGTTGTTGTTTTTTTTTGTGCACATCTGTGAATTTAATGAAGCATATACTGTACGTGTGGTGTCTGTGAGCATATCCCCAGTAGCGATTAATCAGTCATGGTCTGTAATTCTAGATCTTATTCCTCTTCCTTCATCCGCTTATCTCGCTTATCGAGGAACGAGCAGGAAAAACTGAAGCGTAAATAAATAAATAAATAAACAAAGCACTAAATAAACCAAGAGTGTGAGGAGGGTTTCACAAGATAAGACAGATCAGGCATTATAAAGCACTTATTGGTTTTCGAAGAAAGATGGAAATTCAACTTGAAAGAGTTAATTGGCTGTCAGAGAGAAAGTATATGCTCCAACACGGTTACACTCAACACCAGCAGGACAAGACATAACCATTAACATTCAGCAAGGACCCATACAATTGACCCTTCGCTAAGCCACACCCAAAACCGCCACGCACCAATCGTGGCTTAGCAACGGTAGCTACGCACAGGGGCTCTGTCAAGCTTTCGAGTGAGGGAAACAAGCCAAAGCGTTGTGCATATGGATTGTGCAAATCTGATACCCGGTATCCTATGAGTTTGGACAGGGTGGTGGAATTCTTTCCCTTTTCAAAACCTAAAATCCAAAGGGAGAAATGCCAGTGTGAATTAAGCTCTGTGAGGGGCGATAAAGGAGCGGGGTTAAGTTGGTTTTGTTTTGATATTCCTGACACATTCACTGATAGACGGCAATAACTCACACACCTCTTACATTATCCTAAAACGAGCTAAACTGTGTTTCCTACAAAAATACAAAGCAGGTTATGTTTCCCAGCTGTCTTTTTCTTTTTGCTCGATATTATGAGCACTGCTCCGTTTAAGCCTGCCTTCGCCATAGTAGTCATGCTAATAGCAGTCATATTTCCATCTGTTTCAAGCCACGAATATTTGAAATTACAAATGAACAGAACAAAACAAAAATGTGATCACAAACTGAGCACTTGCGATCAATATACTTTAACGTTACCCGCAGCTGTTTTTCAGTCATTTATAAAGAGCACACAAACATACTGACCGTTATAGGTAACGTTAACTTGCTGTACATTGTTATGGGTCAATGATGCTAATATTTGGTACAAATCCATCCATTTCCCCTTTCTGGCTGTTCTTTCTGTAAATGAATTATGTAGAAGCAGTGTCCATGCGTGTTTCCTCGTGGGCTAGTAACGCTATATTTCATTGCACAACAATTAATCTATCAGGCTTTTTTGGCTAAAATAGAGAAATCAAGGTTTAATTAGTTATTATTAGATTATTTTCAAATTCCCCTCTCATGCTGTGCATGAACTAAGCTGTTGAATGGTCAGCCTATGAGGTGGCTAGGCTAACCTAGCTTCAATTTTGATTGAATTATTTTCTAATCGGTTGCGTATTATGTTGTGAATATACCCCTGTAATGCATACTGCAGTCCTTTTTTATCTGGCTTTCTCAGATATCTCACCTGTTCGCCAAAAATGACTAATTATATCACTGGGAATGTCTGATACCAGCGCATACACATTGTAATAGATGTGCCAGACACGAAAGCTTGACAGGCGTAGCAACAGTAACTAAGGAGGGCAGGGCTTAGCGAAGGGTCAATTAATCAAAAGTCACAAAGGTTACAAAGTTAAAAAAAATAAATAATAATAATAATAATAATAAAAATTAATAATAATAATAAAAATTAGGCGGCACAGTGGGTAGCACAATTGCCTCACAGCAAGAAGGTCGCTGGTTTGAGCCCCGGCTGGGTCAGTTGGCATTTCTGTGTGGAGTTTTCATGTTCTACCAATGCAATCTCACGGCAATTTGTAACTTTTTGATTTAGTGGCTAATTCGTATGAATTTGTACGATCTAATTCGTACAAATTAGTACGATTTGCTTATCACCCAATGACGGTTGGGGTTATGGGTGTAGTTAGGTGTCACGCCTCCTTTTTAAAATCTTACATTTTCGTACGACTGAACTCGTACAAATTCGTACGAATTAGCCACTAAACTGACAAAACGTAAAATACTTACGTTTCCTCGAGAGATCCGGCTGGTTTTACCCGTGTTCGTGTGGGTATCATCCGGGTGCTCCGGTTTCCCCCAGTCCAAAAACATGTGGTACAGGTGAATTGGGTAAGCTAAATTGTCCGTAGTGTATGTGTGTAAATGAGTATGTATGGATGTTTCCCAGTGATGGGTTGCAGCTGGAAGGGCATACGCTGTGTCAACCCCAGATTAATAAAGGGACTAAGCCGAAAAGAAAATGAATGAATGAGAAATAATAATAATAATAATAATAATAATAATAATAATAATAATAATAATAATAATAATAATAATAATAATAATAATACTCTATTTTTAATGAAATTATACAAAACTAAAATAATGGGATGTTTCAACCTATATTTGGGTAAAATATGGACAAACCCAACTCAAACCCAAAAATGCAATCCAATGGTTGGGATTTAAATTCCATTAAAACAGAAAAAAAGATTTTTTCATACAAAATCCAAAATAGATTTTCATACATTTGTCAAATACTGTATTTTTCAGCTGCTTCTAAACATTCTGTACAGAAGTTGCATTTCTAAAAATAAATATCACACCTAAAACAATATGTTTTGTTGAACATTTGACTCAACCAATCTGGCAACCCTTGATAAATCCAGTAAAATGGCTAACAGTGATAGAGTCACTATAATACAGATTTAGTCAGCACTGTTGTCGCAATATAAAGATGGCAACTAGGGCTGCACGATAATGAAAAAATTTGACATTGCAATATTTTTGTCCACTCCGATATATATTTCAATTTATATACATTGTAAAACCCAATAAGTTAAGGTAACTCAAACTATTTAAGGAAAACGATTGCAACAAACCATTTAAGTTCAAAAACTAATCCTAATGAGTACTGTGAACTTAATCCATTTGAGAACTTAATCCATCCTTAATCCAAACGAAGCAATTTGAGCACAGTAAAACCCAATAAATGAAGAGATCTCAAACCAACTGAGTACTGTAAAACCCAATAAGTTAAGGCAACTCAAACTATTTGAGGAAACCGATTGCTACAAACCATTTGTGTAAAAAAAAAATCTATATGAGTACTGTGAAATTACTCCATTTAAGTTATTATTTAAATAACTCATTACCTTCAACACAAAGTTCAAAAAGTTTTTCAAATGCTAACTTTCAGTAAATTCTGAGTAACTACACCCATATATATGGGTGTAGTTACTCAGAATTTACTGAAAGTTAGCATTTGAAAAACTTTTTGAACTATATACAGTTGAAGTCAGAATTATTAGCCCCCCTGCATTATTAGCCCCACTGTTTATTTTTTCCCTAATTTCTGTTTAACAGAGGGGAAGATTTTTGTCAGCACATTTCTAAACACAATAGTTTTAATAACTCATCTTTTATAACTGATTTATTTTATCTTTGTCATGATGACAGTAAATAATATTTGACTAGATATTTTTCAAGACACTTCTATACAGCTTAAAGTGACATTTAAAGGCTTAACTAGGTTAATTAGTTTAACTACACAGGTTAGGGTAATTAGGCAAGTTATTGTATAACGATGGTTTGATCTGTAGACTATCGAGAAAAAAAATAGCTTAAAGGGGCTAATAATTTTGTTCTTAAAATGGCTTTTAAAAATTTTTAAACTGCTTCTAATCTAGTCAAAATAAAACAAATAAGACTTTCCCCTGAAGAAAGAATATTATCAGACATACTGTGAAAATTTCCTTGCTCTGTTTAACATCATTTAGGAAATATTTAAAAAAGAAAAAAATTATAATAATAATTCTGACTTCAACTGTATATAATGTAATATATTGCAATATAATTTCACCAGATGACTTAAATAACTCCTTTTGCAAAGACTTTAAAACAATGGTCTTAAACTTAATTCCTGGAGGGCCACAGCTCTGCAGAGTTTAGATCCAACCACCTCCAACTCACACCTGCTTAATAGTCTCTAGTAGTCTTGAACACCTTGATTAGTTGGATCAGCTGTGTTTGATTATGGTTGGAGCAAAACTGTGCAGAACTGTGGCCCTCCAGGAATTGAGTTTGAGACCTTTGCTTTAGATTGATTGGGATGAGTTTATAGGCGAGTGACATATAAATATATTTTGTGTAATTTATTATATACATATAATAAACAAAATGCAGTCATGAATAAACACAATGGAGCAAAGATTAAAGTAAAATAAACTGTGATTTATGGTTTTCTGGGGAGAGTCTAACAGGAGAGTCGGTTACAGAAATTGAATAATCAAATGTAAATTACCAATGCATAGTCTTCATCATAGAAATTGTTCAATAAAATAATATGCTCTATTAGAATGCTTTGAACTCTTTTAAAATGCTTACATAATCACAGGCGTTAAAAACACATGCAGATAATTCATTTGTATTGTGCCTTAATTCTGCAGAGTCTCCACAAATCTCCTGTGTTTTGACCTGTGGTTCCTGGTTATCTATAATCCCAACTCAATATTGCATATTTTGCAATGTGACTATTGCGGACACACATATTGTGATATTGATGCTCAAATGATATATTGTGCAGCCATAATTGCAACTGTGTCTGCACTGCATCTTTACTGTTTAACTGGACTCTGTGCATGTACTTAAAAATATTACATTTTCAACAACATTTTCCCCAAATGTTCCAACCTAACCACAAAAAGTAAATAAATAAATAAAACATCACCACACACAGACCCACTGGTCTCCCAGCCTGCCCAAAGCCAGCAACCTCTCCCTCTCTTTCTCTTTCTCTCTCTCTCTCTCTCTCTCCCTGTAGGTAGAAAACACAAACACACAGCCTGCAAGTGGCATATCAGCGCATGAAATTCTCTAAAGGGGTTTAAGTATTTACCCTCCCCACTATCATGGCCTGCTAAAATTCAGCTTACCCTGTTCAATAAGGACTTCAAAGGGAATCATAAATACCTTTTCCCCGCAAATTCTACTGTACAGTGTTTTTTCTGCTCACCCCCCTTTTCCTGCTTCTTTTCTTTCCCATTTCCCCCGCGTTCTCCAATAAAAACCATCTCTTACTGTGAAATTTATTAGAAGCCTTTTATTTACCCTTTATAAGTGTAATAAGAGAAATTGGGAGGTAATTTCTGATGTTATTCAAGCAGGCAAGCTGAAGGATAAACACAGGTGAACAGATCTGTGGTTTCATTCTGATCTGACAGGAGACAACAACTCAGAGAGAGAAAGAGAGCAAGAGAGAGAAAAAATAATAGAATTAGACAGGACAGAAAACAGATTTATTATACAAAAAATGTTCTATTATGCCTATAATAATATAATAATAATCATCATAATAGTTATTATCGATATTATAAATGAATGAAGGCACTTTTTTTGTGTAATTATATAATTTAAATAAAATAAACAGTGAATGTCAATGGAATATGTCTATTAAATTTAGTACTTATATGGAAAAAAGTAAGACCATTTGAAAAGTGATTTTCTCTATACTCTTTTCCTATATATATATATATATATATATATATATATATATATATATATATATATATATATATATATATATATATATATATATATATATATATATATATTATATATATTTCTTTTTTCTGATATTCTACAGAACAAACCATTATTATACAATAACTGGCCTAATTGCCCTAACCTGCCTAGTAAACTTAATTAACGTAGTTAAGCCTTTAAATGTCACTTTAAGCTGTATAGAAGTCTCTTGAAAAATATTTAGTCAAATATTATTTACTGTCATCATGACAAAGATCAAATAAATCAGTAATTAGAAATGAATTATTAAAACTATTATATTTAGAATTTTGTTAGACTCGCTGTATGTCAGAAATTATAAATATTTCAAATAGGCACTGTCCTTATAAATAAACTGTATAGTTGCAATCTAAACAACTACATGCTCGACTAAAAAGGCTCAAAAGTACATTATGTGCATTATGTACATTATATCCAACAGCTGCAATATTTGTCAAACTGTAGTGAGTTTTGTAGTGACTGTTAAGTATATATATATAATATATATTTTTAATATTTTCTATAGGATACTTAACAATAATATATTTGTGCATATACATTAGATTAGTCAGTATTGAAGTCAAATCTGGAGCTTATCTAAATACATAACTTATAATAACAGTTAAGAAATTAGTAGACCAAATTGATATGTTAGGAAAAAAATAGTTAATTTTTTTTTTTTTTTAAATAAGAACAATCAAGAATATATATATATACATAGTTAAAAAGTATAAGTTTTTAAATTTTGTTGTTGCTTTTTGCAATATTTTGCATAAATTTAAATTATTTATCTTTTTATTTCTGGAGATGTTTGGTGACTAAATCAATATTTAAAAAAAAATATTTCCGTTTAATAAATATTTTGTTTAAATGCACCAAAATATATTACCTATTTCCACTGAGAAATAGATAAAAATATTAATTTTCAAAATGGGGTGTACACATTTATGCTGAGCACTGTATCCTTTTTTTCTGTATACATTTGTAATGAAAATTACAAATGTTTTATTTGTTTTATGACAGCATTTTCATTTTAAATTTGGAGGAAATGCAAACAGTACCGTACAGAATAAAACAAAAATTACATTTTACCCAAACAATAAAACAAACAGCCAGAAAAACTGAGAACTTTCAAGCGGTGTCTACATTTTTCCATTTCTATGGTTAGATGTTCTTCTATACCAATTTGCTCATAGAAATGAGTACAAAATGACCAACACGGCCACACACAAATTGAACAAAAACTGACATGCACTACACATGAAACCACACAGAGCAGACCTACTAAAGGCATTCTGGAATATTATTATGATGAAAATGAACAGCAAGGCCATTACATTTATAATGTTTTACAAACTCATCAAATAAGTGAATAGAGATTAATTGCCCTGGTCGACCTTAAAATAATTATCAGAACGAGGCAGCTCTAAACTAGATGAAATTGATACACTTGAATAATTAGATCCTTGGCACTGACCTACCGAAGTCAATAAAGGTTATTAAGGCCAATTGCTGTCTAAACGCATTAGAGACAGAGAGAAGCGCTGTGCACCACATCCAGCATTTCAGCGGCTATACGATAATCCCCTCACTCTCTCTCTCTCTCTCTCTTTCCACTGGCCTCACACACATATATACACCCCCTACCCTCAGACACACTAAACCAGATTGGATTCGCTTAACCTTTCAGTGGCTTTGATCAAATGAGCTCACACTGCAATAACATTTACATTGACCCTCAGTCTCACTCTCTCGCTGGGGAGAGAGGTCTTTACCTTCCTGTCTGCCACACACACGCGCACGCCAGGTCAATAACGTAATCAGATATCAATGGTGACCCCTGCAGTCATGATTGCTCGCTTTCTCTCGCTCGCTTTCTCTCATTGGACAGAGAGGATAAAATTATGAAACAGTCATTGCAATCGCACAGATACAGTACACACACACACACACACACACACAAACAGAGACCAACACAAACACTAGTGGAAACAAAACAGAAAAGATGTAGCCATAGTTTCTGTTTAGTCTGAGAATAGATTTTTCAGTAGATGCTATTTGATGATGGTGTACAGTATGTGGCAGAAGGACAAAATAGATGTGGTGATAGAGAGGGAAGAAAGATTTTTGATGAAATTCTCTGGTTGACAGAGGTGACAAATTAGACACAAAACATCAGAATGAACCTATGGAACTATTAAAGCCATAGCGTATCAAAAAAAGTTAAGATATATATGCATTTATTCAGCCTCAAGTAGTTACATGTAGTTTCTTTTTCTTTTTCACAAATAAAATAAAATAAACAACACAAAACAAAATAAAATAAAATAAAATAAACACATAAACAATAAAATAAAATAATTGTGTGTGTGTGTGTGTGTGTGTGTGTGTGTGTGTGTGTGTGTGTGTGTGTGTGTGTGTGTGTGTGTGTGTGTGTGTGTGTAAATATTCAAATAAACATACACAATAAATAAACACATACACAATAAAATAAAACAAACACACACACAATAAAATAACATAACACACAAAATAAAATAAAATAAACACACACAAAATAAAATAAACACAAAAACAATAAAATAAACAACACAAAATAAAATAAAATAAACACACACAAAAAATACACAAAAATAAAATACACATGCATAAAAATAAAATAAACAAACACAAAAATAAAATAAAAACACACAAAACTAAACACACATAAAAATAAAATAAAATATATTAAAACAAACACACAAAATAAAATAAACATACACAATAAAATAAAATGGTGATGCAGTGGCAGTAGGTAGTGCTGTCGCCTCACAGCAAGAAGGTCGCTGGTTCGAGCCTCGGCTGGGTCAGTTGACATTTCTGTGTGGAGTTTGCATGCTCTCCCTGCGTTCACATGGGTTTCCTCCGGGTGCTCCGGTTTCCCCCACAGTCCAAAGACATGCAGTACAGGTGAATTGGGTAAGCTAAATTGTCCATAGTGTATGTGTGTGAATGAGTGTGTATGGGTGTTTCCCAGAAATGGGTTGCAGCTGGAAGGGCATCTGCTGCGTAAAATATCCAGCACATGTAAAATATGCGTAAAATATTCACCACATGTAAAAACATATGCTGGATAAGTTGCCGGTTCATTTCACTGTGGCGATCCCAGATTAATAAAGGGACTAAGCCGAAAAGAAAATGAATGAATGAATAAAATAAAATAAAATAAAATAAAATAAACACACACAAAAAACACAATAAAATAAATAAAATTAAATAAAGAAATAAAATAAAATTTAATTAAATTAAATGAAAAAATAATAAATAAAATAACACATTTTGAAGAATGTTGGAAAATGGTAGCCACAAACTATGGAAGTCAGTGGCTACTGTTTTCCAACATTCTTCAAAAAATTTTTTGTGTTTAACTGAAGAAAAAATTTCAATCAACAATTTGGACCAACAAAAAGCAGAGTAGATGACAGAATGGATAGTTTTGTGTGAACTATCCCTTTAACAGGCCTCAATCTCAGACACAAATTTAAATAGATAAAAATAGAATAACCAAAAAAAAAAAAGGCTGGGTGATATTTAAAATATTTTGCATATAGCCGACTATCTCTCCTCTGCCAGCATAGACAGACCGAGAGAGGAAGAGAAAGAAAGTGTCACTGTTAAAAGCCTAAATAAATGTCAGTGGTGTATGAGGAGTATGATAGCTTCTCTTTAGGGACCCTGCGTTCACCCAGTGTGTGTGAGAGAGAGAGAGAAATTGAGGAGAGGGACCCAAGACCTGATGTTTGATAACATTTACCTCATCTTATCACAGCACATTTAAATAGCTATCATTATTCTTTTCTTCATTCTTTTCTACTCTCCACCATATTTCCGATGTTGTTTCCATTAAGCAGTTCACATTAATTCATGAGGTACAGGTTGAAGAGAGAGAGAGAGAGAGAGAGAGAGAGAGAGAGAGAGAGAGAGAGAGAGAGAATGTATGTGTGAGTGAGAGAGAGAGAGAGAGAGAGAGAGAGAGAGAGAGAGAGAGAGTTGTTTTATCAGGATGTCATTCAAATGGAGGGGTGAAAATTTGCATCACAACAGCCTGAAGAGCGAGAGAGAGGGAGACGCAAGAAAAGAGAAAGAAGGAAAACGAAAAGAGAGAAACCCCCATGGGAGAGGAGCGGTTTTAATAAACAGCAGGAAAAGGGTGAACACACGAAGAAACACACGATACGGCCAACCTCGAACCTGCACAGACTGCAAAAAAACAAAAAACACACACCAAAAGTGCAGGAAGGCCAACGAGACAATTCCCCACAATCTAGATAAACACATGTCTCTGTTAAATGCCATGACTGTCGGCTGAAATCATACTTAAACGAATTTAAATCAGCCATGAAAATATCAGATATTAGGGATTCAAATGAGTATTTATTTTATAAAGCGCTTTCACATTCACGAGAGGTTTATTCAAGCTCCAACAATTCTACCAATTCAATATTTGTACAACTAATAAAATGCATAAAACGGCTAGATCAGGTTAAACTAAATGCACACGCAGTCTGAAATATACATATATGAATAAATTTTTATAAAAGGGGGATTTTGAAAATTACAGATAAAGAAATGTAAATAAAAATGTGATTAAAATGCTTTTATTATGCCTAAGATATATTATATAATGAGATACATTAAAATAAACTTCTTAGATTTTTCTTGTGCTAAAATAATATATATATATATATATATATATATATATATATATATATATATATATATATATATATATATATATATATATATATATATATATATATATATATATATATATATATATATATATAAATGGGTCAAATATACAGTTGAAGTCAGAATTATTAGCCCCCTTTGAATTTTTTTTCTTTTTTAAATATTTCCCAAATGATGTTAAACAGAGCAAGGAAATTTTCACAGTATGTCTGATAATATTTTTTCTTCTGGAGAAAGTCTAATTTGTTTTATTTCAGCTAGAATAAAAGCAGTTTTTTAATTTTTTATGAACCATTTTATGGTCAAAATTATTAGCCCCTTTAAGCTATATTTTTTCGATAGTCTACAGAACAAACCATCATTATACAATAACTTGCCTAATTACCCTAACCTGTCTAGTTAACCTAATTAACCTAGTTAAGCCTTTAAATGCCACTTTAAGCTGTATAGAAGTGTATTGAAAAATATCTAGTAAAATATTATTTACTGTCATCATGGCAAAGATAAAATAAACCAGTTATTAGAAATGAGTTATTAAAACTATTATGATTAGAAATGTGTTGAAAAAATCTGCTCTCTGTTAAAACAGAAATTGGGGGGAAAGGGGGGGGGGCTAATAATTAAGGGGGGCAAATAATTCTGACTTCAACTCTACATGGTCTCTTTGTCAAATTAATTGTACAATATACAACAAAATCCACAATATGCTTTAAAAGCATAGTAAATCCAAGTATAGTGTCTACTTTAAAAACTGTGAACATAAAATGTCCTTATATTGGTGAAATGTTCTGATGCCCTTCCGCATAACATGTAACATTTATGTAAAACAACAACAAAATAAAAAATATAATAATAATAATAATAATAATAATAATAATAATAATAATGGGTAACTTTTATGTAAAACAAAAAAACAACAAAAATAAATAAATAAATAACATCTATTATTATTATTATTATTATTATTATTTTTTAATATTTTATTTTTTTTATTATTATCATCATCATCATCATTATCACTGTTAATAATATTATTATTATTATTCATTCATTCATTCATTTTCTTTTCGGCTTAGTCCCTTTATTAATCTGGGGTCGCCACAGCGGAATGAACCACCAACTTATCCAGCAGGTTTTTACGCAGCAGATGCCCTTCCAGCCGCAACCCATCTCTGGGAAACATCCACACACACTCATTCACACTCATACACTACGGACAATTTAGCCTACTCAATTCACCTGTACCACATGTCTTTGGACTGTGGGGGAAACCGGAGCACCCGGAGGAAACCCACGTGAACACGGAGAGAACATGCAAACTCCACACAGAAAAGCCAACTGACCCAGCCGAGGCTCGAACCAGCGACTTTCTTGCTGTGAGGCGACAGCACTACCTACTGCGTCACTGCATCACCCTATTATTATTATTATTATTAATATTATTATTATACACACAATATTACATTGAAAATATTTTAATACAAATGAGCAAAACCTGTTAATGGGAAATCATACAGATTTAAAACAATAATTGATTAGTATTGTGGATGTCCACTTTTGTGACTAAATAATTATTGTACCAAATCAATAAATAAATAAATAAATGAAAGAAAATAAAATACAAAGCAAAAACAAAAATGCTAAATGCTATACACAGAAACAAATTAATCTGTATCTTAGGTAGGTGAACGTCAGCACTATTAAACTATTTCTGGACAGAAGGAAAACTGGTATCTCACAGTGAGACTGTCTCACTCTCACCCCTTCTCTCTCTCTCTCACACACACACACACACACACACACACACACACACACACACACACACACACACACAGAGACACACACACAGACAGACACACACTCACACACTCAAGAGCCTGTCTTTAGCCCCAGCAGCACATTAGATGTGATTACTGCTCAAAGAGCGAAACGGGCAGCGAGAAACAGGCAGACTGTGATGATACAACAGTGCCCCCTACTGAAAAACCCTACAGCACCGAGAACACAAACTCACACACATGCATAGAGACCAAACACGTGTCAGACAGACAGTTCTGATCAGCTGTGATGGTCTAGATGTAAATAACCACTGTGTGTGTCCAGAAGTACTGAAAGCCCGGATGCTGACCTGCTTACAGGGGTCAAGTGTGGGCAGAAGGTTTACGATGAGAACAACAACTTCTTATCCCTTCTTGTTATTTTTTTTTAATTGGATTAAATTAAAGGCTGCAGAAAACAACTTTGGCCAGTAATTATTACAAACTACAATATTATGTGATTTAAACAAATCAAATCTCATTTCTTAACTTCAGCGATGTGATCAATTCAAGCCATCTATAAATGCACAATGGAAAATATCAAGCTGCACATCTCCCACCTCAGTGGAAAAAGTCATTTGATAGGTTTATCTACAGTACATACCTCAAGCTTACTTTTCCCAGACACCACAAAGACGACACCTGTGTTATGTTCCTTACATTAAGCAACCGCAGCTAAAATATGAGGATGAAAAGTACAACGTGTTCACGAACACAACTGCTATGGGGGAAAAAAGACCAGTTTCTCTGGATTTATGATTTACGGTTATGTTTTTGAGTAAAATGTAATTATTGTTTTATTCTGTAAAATCATAGCGTATCTTGTCTTATTCTATAAAATGTTGTCATTTGCAGGATTTTTTTGTTTTGTTTTGCATAAAATAACAAAGTAGAAGTAGATTACTTCTGTAGATGTAGAAGAAAAGGTCAAAGTAAAATTCAAGAAGAAGAAGAAGAAGAGGAAGATGACAACAGTGTTTTAATGATTGTTTTGAAACACAAATTTAACACAGTACCAAATGGTTAAACTCAGAGGAGTTTATGTTTTTAATGTTTTTCCTACAAAAAAACTGTTATTCTGAGCAACTGACATTTTCTGAAGAAATACATTTTTTCAGACCTTTATAGAATAAAACAAAGAGTAACATTTTACTCAAGCCAAAACCTAATTAATCCATATAAACTTAAACCTTACTTACTCTCAGGGTTGTTTCATACTGAAGTTAATATTTAGACGCACCATGTTGGTGTTTCGTAACATCTAGTTTTTACGAGGTGGCTCGTTAGCCCAACGCTCAACCCCCTACCTGGAGGACCAGGACACATACACTACAGACAATTTAGCGTACCCAAAAAACCTATAGCACATCTTCGGACTGTGAAGGAATCCAAAGCACCTAGAGGAACATGGGGAGAACATGCTAACTCCACACAAATATGCCAACTGACACAGCTGGGGCTCGAACAAGCAACCTTCTTGCTGTGAGGCGACAGTGCTACTCACTGAGCCACCGTGCTGCCCCATAAACTTAAACCTACTTTTTAAATTATTTTATCTTAATTCATCCCTCTTTTTGTCCAAAGCAAGTTAAATTCCCATACAATTTTCAAATATTTTTATTTAAAACAAATTTTCGACTGCTATTCAAATCACACACAATGCAATATTAATAAATAATAAATTAGTATAATCTATTTCTCTCGTTCTATACTTTATTTCTTGCTAGCTATTTTTTAATCTTTTTTTTTTTTATCTTTTTCTGGCGTCGCAAGACTCATTTTCCATCATAAAGTAAGCTGGTCAAAAACAAACAAACAAACAAACAAACAAACAAACAAACAAACAAACAAACAAACAAACAAACAAACAAAAACAAAAAAACAATTTTACTGCTTTTCTCTTCCAAATAAAACAAGTTCCGTATACAGGTATTTTGATTATTTAATTCAACACAAGCAAATATTTTAAGATCTTAACAGGATATCTCTTTTGGCCACTACTTAAGATAACAATAAATAACACAATAACAATAACAATAATAATAATAATAACAACAACAACAACAACAACAACAACATCAACAATCATAATATTAAGAATAATAATAATAATAATGACAGTAATAATAATAATAATAATAATACCAACAACAACAACAACAACAACAACAACAATCATAATAATAATAATAATAATAATAATAATAATGATCGTAATAATAATAATAGTAATAATAATAATAATAACAATAATAATAATAATAATAATAATAACAATAATAATAATGATAATGATAATAATATCAATAATAATAATAATAATAATAATGATAATGATAATGATAGTAATAATAATAATAATAATAATAATAATAATAATAATAATAATAATAATAATAATAATGGTAATAATAATAATAATAATAATAATAATAATAATAATAATAATAATAATAATAATAATAATAACATTATATTCCAGATGAATATTCATTTTTAACATACATATATAAGAATAAATAAAAATTTCAATTTTTTCTACACAGTAGTTTAAAAAGTTAACCTTGAAAAATTATCATAAAAGAAACTACATTTTTAAACTTTCTAATCTCTCATGTTCATATATGTCTGCCTCCCTCATTCTTGTCTTCTGGTCGGCCACACACGCCTGCACACTTGTTTCACATTCACCACATGGACTGTGGATTTTAATAAATGTAAAATGTGTTAAACAGTGCTGAAGTTACAAGTGGTAGCTGAAAGCAGAATCAAATTAGCCAAAACATTTCATAAACAAACACTGCGACTGGCAAGCTGTGTGTCACACGCTGAACTGAGCGAAAATCTGGAGGCCTCACTCCATCTCTCTTACCATTCTCTCCATTTCCTTCCAGTCTTTCTCCATCTGCTCCATGGGTTTAGTCCACCAGCTGCAGAATCGAGCGTAGCGCCGGCCCTGGAACCAGTACTGCCTCAGCCATTCAAACTCCACCTAAAAGAGCAGCACAGGTCAACATGTTAAAGCTGCAGCCTGTCATCTCCACACCGTTGGAGACATCACAATGAACTGCAAAAAAAAAAGAATGTTTTCAATTTTTTTTTTTCCAATTGTCATCTCTGCCTATTACTAGTTGGACAGACTGGTACTGTAGTTCTGGCCAAAACTCACACAATACACTTAATTCATGATGTGTGGAACTCTATTTTCGGCTCCAAGCCTCCATTAGATGCAGTTGAAAATAAATTTTGTAATAATATATCACACCGGACGACATGGTGGCTCAGTGGTTAGCATTGATGCCTCACAGCAAGAAGGTCGCTGGTTTGAGTCCTGGCTGAGTCAGTTGGCATTTCTGTGTGGAGTTTGCATGTTCTCCTCGTGTTTGCGTGGGTTTCCTCCAGGTGCTCTGGTTTCCCCCACAGTCCAAAGACATGCGCTATAGGTGACCTGAATTAACTAAATTGGCCATAATGTATGTGTATGAATGAGAGTGTATGGGAGTTTCCCAGTACTGGGTTGTGGCTGGAAGGGCTGTGTAAAACATATGCTGGATAAGTTGGCAGTTCATTCCGCTGTGGTGACTCCTGATGAAAGGACTAAGCTGAATGATATCACACATTTAAGCTAAGCTTTTGAATTAATATTGATGCACACAGCACATCAGACACTGATATTTGAATGATTCATAAGAGATATGGATTCAGTATTGAGATAAAGGTTCATTCCTTGATTTTTTTACTGGTTTTACTGCACACCGCGAGTGTGTATTAGCATAGCTGATTTTGCAAAATGTACAAACCAGAAATGGCCATGCATACCGTAGCAGAAGCATTTAAAAGGGACCTATTATGCTCTTTTTTACAAGATGTAAAAAGTCTCTGCTGTCCCATGAGTGTGTATATGAAGTTTAATGAGTAATGTCAGATTTCAGAATTATGAATTGTGAAAATTAGGCTTTACAAATCTCAATGATGATGATGATGATGTGGCAATAATAAGTTATTGTTATAAGATGATGATAATACTATTACTACCACTACTACAACTACTACTACTACTAATAATAATAATAATAAAGGCGACGTGGTGGCGCAGTAGGTAGTGTTGTCGCCTCACAGCAAGAAGTTCGCTGGTTCGAGTCCCGGCTGGGTCAGTTGACATTTCTGAGTGGAGTTTGCATGTTCTCCCCGTGTTTGCGTGGGTTTCCTCCGGGTGCTCTGATTTCCCCCACAAGTCCAAAGACATGCAGTACAGGTGAATTGGGTAAGTTAAAATTGTCCGTAGTGTATGTGTGTGAATGAGTGTGTATGGGTGTTTCCCATTGATGGGTTGCAGCTGGAAGGGCATCTGCTGCATAAAACATGTGCTGGATAAGCTGGCGGTTCATTCCGCCGTGGAGACCCCAGATTAATAAAGGGACTAAGCCGAAAAGAAAATAAATGAATGAATGAATTATAATAAAACTATTATAAGTTATCATTGCATTTTTAATTATTATTATTCATTGATTGATTGGTTAAGGCTGAAAAACAATATGATTTAGTAAATAAATGATTTGAACCACTTCTTTATTGCACACTTTTATGTTGCTTTGGCTAAACTAAATGAGTAAATGTAAATTGTAAATATTTAATTTTAATATACCACAGAACAGGGTGACACGGTGGCTCAGTGGTTAGCACTGTTGCCTCACAGCAAGAAGGTTGCTGGAGTCCCGGCTGGGTCATTTCTGTGTGGAGTTTGCATGTTTGCATGTTCTCCCCGTGTTGGCACAGTCCAAAGACATGCGCTATAAGTGAATTGTGTAAAACAAAAATAGGTTGTAGTGTATGTTTGTGAATGAGTGTGTATGGATGTGTTCCAGTACTGGGTTGCAGCTGGAAGGGCATCTGCTGTGTAAAACATATGCTAGATAAGTTGGCGGTTCATTCCGCTGTGGTGACCTCTGATGAATAAAAGGACTAAGCCAAAGGAAATTCAATGAATAATTACCGCAGAACATTTGTTCTATATTTTTTAGTTTCTATAAAAATATTTCCTTTAAAATTAATTTTGAATTTCACAAAACACTGTTTCTATAAAAAAGAATAAGCATACTTCTATAAAATCTTAACATTTCTATTTTCTATAGAAAAATTTTCTTCTATTGAACAATCTATAAAAACACCTTACAAATGTGTCTAATTCTAAAAAACAAAATAAAACATTATAAGTGACATCATATTTAGACCTCTCATCATAACATCATGTAGAAAAAAAATGTAAACACCTATTAACTAATACTATATAAGCTGTTAGAACACAAATCTGGAACCATCATTCCAAACACACACATCAGGCTATTTATATTGTTGTTATTATACCTGAATATAATGACCACTTATCGTCATCCAAAAAAGTTAGAAAGACACCAAACTTAAGCATTTTCCCTTTGTGCACCAGAAGCTTTTGAAAACTAGCCCAGAAACGTCCAGTCCTTGAACAATAGGTCAAACTCTAGCAAACAGCTGACATCTACTTTACAATAATTAAAAAAAAAAAACAGCAGACAAGTGTGTTTGATAGTCTGTAAAATGTGGTTGTTGGACAAAAATGTTTTGCGCTCCAGTCATTCCTCACAATCCTTTCTCTGGCTTATGTGCACTGTATTATATATCAGCGCTCTGAAACAACAGCAATCCAGACGTCCATCCATTTATCAAACTCTATCCATCCATCAGTGGGCAATTTAGCAGCAGAATAGAGCAGCAGTGGGAACTGAGGTCCAGTCACCTGAGTCACTGAGGAAAGACGTTTGTGTGAGCTGCTGGGAGTGATTTTCACAAACTAAACACCCACGTTAAGGTCATGCTAACAAGGGAACGCAGGTAGACACACATTCTCCAAGAGGACGGCGGACGCAGTACGATCATGCGCGCACACAATTGAATAGAGGTTTGTTTTTGCGAATTGTGGGGACATTCCATAGGTTTCCATTGTTTTTATACTGTACAAACTGCATTTCTATCACCCTACCCCAACCCCAACCCTATCCCTAAACCCAACCTTCGCAGCAAACTGTGTAGAGTTTAACTTACTGAAAAAAAAAAAAAAAAATTCTGTATGATTTAGAAGCTTTTTGAGAAATGAGGACGTCAACAATGTCTTCATAATCCACTCCCTTCTTGTAATAATAGTGTTATACATGTCGATATACAGATTTGTGCCATGATATGTCATGAAAACACACACACATATGCGCACACACATTTGTTCTACCCTACACAACTCTAAATCCAAAATGAAATGTACTCATAACTCCTTGCAATACCCATGTCATCATAATATAAATTTGTGTCCTGATATTGTATCACAAACAACACAAACACAACCAACACAAACTCCCACACACACAGATGCACACATGACTTATTGGTAGTATTAGTAGTAGTATTGGGAGGGGAATTACTGTAATAATATTATAATTCCCAGTAATGAGTGCTGTAGAAAATAAATAAAGAATATTTTAGTAATAGTTTGTAATAAATTGCAGTTACAATCTATAAATAGCTTAAATATTTTCCTTGACTCAGTCAACCCAGCTATTTATTCATCAACCACTTTTTCTAAACCTCTATGGGTCTCTTTCTTTATTTTCTCCTCAGGAAAATCTGTGAAATACATTTGTGTTCAGTAATATATTTTCTTTCTTTCTTTTTATTTTTCTTTCTTTCTTTCTTTCTTTCTTTCTACTAATTCTGGGAGAAGCAAAGTTGGCTGCATGTTGACTGATTTTCATTATTATAAAACTATTAAAGATCTTTTTTACTTTTTAACAAATTTGGTGCAGTTATGGTGCTCTTTATTCACTCTGTGAGGATGCTTTGGTGTTTTCTTTATACTTGTATGGGTGTTTTCACTCTAAAAGGTATTGTTGTTGGTTTTGGGGGCTTAAGGTAAAAAAAAAATGAAAATCGGTTGGTTTCTTCAAAATAAATCTTTCTTTCTTTCTTTCTTTCTTTCTTTCTTTCTTTCTTTCTTTCTTTCTTTCTTTCTTTTTCTTCTCTTACTATGGAAGTCAAAGTTTAATGTCAACTGTTTGGTTATTCCAAGATTCTTGAATCTTCTTTTGTGTTCAAAAGAATTTAAAAAAAATGACTTGAGTACATTTTTATTGTCAACCACTATGAGGCAATTCATTTCACACACTTGCTATCTTTGAAATTCCTCTCTTTTTCACCTGTTTCTATCATGCAGGTATTGTACAAATCTCTACGGGCAACCATCAACCTGTTCAATACTGTTCACTAAGATTGATTATTAATTTATTTATTTATTTCACTCATTCATTCATTTTTCTTCGGTTTAGTCTCTTATTTACCAGGGGCTGCCACAGCAGAATGAACCACCAACTATTCCAGGATATGTTTTATGCAGCAGAAGCACTTCCAGCCGCAACCCAGTTCTGAAAAACACCCATACATTCTCTCTCCTATTCACACACACACTCATACACTACAGCCAATTTTTGTGTTAACCAATTCACCTATACCACATGTCTTTGGACTGTGGGGGAAACCGGAGCACCCAGAGAAAACCCACGCCAACACGAGAAGAACATGCAAACTCCAAACAGAAATGCCAACTAGCCCAGCCGGGACTCAATAATAATAATAATAATAATAATTCCTTACAATGATATAGTGCTTTTCTGGACACTCAGAGCGCTTTACACAATGGGGGAATCTCCTCATCCACTACCAGTGTGCAGCATCCACCTGGATGACGAGACGGCAGCCATATTGCACCAGACCACTAACCATACACCAGCTGATCAGTGGAGAGGAGACAGAGAGATGAAGCCAATTATGATACAGGGATGGTTAGGAGGCCATGATGGACAGAGGCCAGTGGGCAAATTTGGCCAGGATACAAGGGTTAAACCCTTACTCTTTTCGAAGCACATCCTGGGATTTTTAATGACCACAGAGAGTCAGGACCTCAGTTTAACGTTTCATCGGAAAGACGGCACTCATTTTGCAGTATAGAGTCCCCTTCACTATACTGGGGCGTTAGGACCCACACAGACTGCAGCCCCTGCTGGCCTCATTAACACCAAACCAGTGACCTTCCTGCTCTGATGTGACAGTGCTAACCAACGAGCCGCCCCTATCAATTACTTATATAGTTTCAAATCACCAATAAAATCTGACAACAACTCTCTAGTAAATAGTTTTTTTTTTATGCTCAATGCTATGTGCAGTCATAATGTTTGTCATAAGGCAGTATGGCACTGCAAATCCATTAGAGACAGAACTGGATACCATTTATGCTCATCAAATTGATTCATTTAGTGTGAAATTATAATTCAGTCTAAAGAAATACAATATAAGTTAACAAAAAAAAGACAGAGGCATGATATCCACAATAACCAACTGTGTGAGAACAAAAGAAATATAACAAGTGAGTGAGTGAGTGAGTGAGTGACACTACTGTAGTGTAACACATTTAATAATTATGGTAAAGGAGTTATAAATAAAGTAACAATTATACATTTGAAAAGACTTACTATTAACAAAGATTACATAAAATCTTTGATTAATGAGCCCTGGTAAATCACACACAAACATAAACACATGCTGATTTGTGCTCAACATCTTTGCGTCTTTGTGCGACGCTGATCATAACAGTGTCATCACAATAGGAAGGAGATGATGACATCTGCATTTCCTGTTTTCCTGTTTGTTGTTTCTTTTCCTCTGTGTACGTCTGCTGCAACGCAACACCCAAGAGAGACGTAAAGATTTATCACACACGCGGAAAACATCACACCTACACACACACTTCTCTTTCCCCTTCTTCTCGGCTTGCTTCTTTTCCTATTTTACTTCATTGCTTTCATTCTTCATCCCATCAATCTCTCACTTTCCTTCTCTACAGGGAGCAACAGAATCCACTACAGGCTCTCAGCCTTTCTCCTCTGGGAATCTCTCCATCTTTGACTCTTTTGAAGTGATGAGTTAACCCTCCTAAGGATGCTTAATGTAGCCACGTGCACGTGTGTGTATCTGTGTCTGCCCCACATGTAAATGTAAGCACCTCACATTTACCCTCCCACAAGCGTTGAACAAAAGCACTGCTCCAAAATGCATTCTCCAAACAACAGGCCCCAGTGAGGCTTAGCTTAGAGTTACAACTACACAACTGACATGCTAACACAACAACCAAAACATGTATAATGTCACTGTACTCCAGAAATACACAACATTTTTTTCATGTTTGAAGCTTTTAATCGTCTTTTTAAATATCGACACAGTTGTTGTTTTATATACAACTGCTCAGTAAACACACGTAAATGATACTAAATAACTTATTTGTAGACAATATTGCCAAATATTATGTTTATGGAAATTATGTTCAGTTATTTATGGAATAAAGGTCCATTAACGCTATGTGTGTGAATGAAGATAACATTAAAATCGCTCTGAATAAAAAGCAACAGCAGTGTTCAGAACACAGGTATAAAGATAAAAATATAGAAATTAGATTATTCATTCATTCATTTTCTTTTCGGATAAGTCCCTTTATTAATACAGGGTCGCCACAACGGAATGAACCACCAACTTATCCAGCATATGTTTTACGCAGCGGATGCCCTTCCAGCTGCAACCCATTACTGGGAAACACCCATACACTCTTGCATTCACACACTTACATTACAGACAATTTAGCTTACCCAATTGACCTGTACGGCATGTCTTTGGACTGTGGGGGAAACCAGCGCACCCGGAGAAAACCGAAGCAAACACAGGAAAACCATGCAAACTCCACACAGAAATACCAACTGACCCAGCCGAGGCTTGAACCAGCGACCTTGCTGTGAAGCGACAGCGATACCCACTGTGCCGCCATATAATATAAATATAAAAATGTGATTTAAAGCTACTGTACAGAGGCATTGTGGAAAGGCTCTGCTTTTTGTTAAGCCCTAACATAACATAACGAGTATCTTGAAAACAATTGGCTATACCATAGGAAATAAGAATTAAAAAGAAATACATTAAAGTTATGCAAGTCAGGTTGGCAAATTAAAGAACAAAGATAAAATCACCCCAGGTATCCTGGGCTAGTTTCAGCGTCTTTGTGTTGCCTCCTTTGAAAACGCTGGGGAAAATAATTTGTGCTGTTTTTATTCCACAATTACACCGGCTTGTGAGTGTGACTGCTAAATTCATTTGATTAGACTGATTACACGTCACAAGCGGGATTCACTGTTCAGATGTGCTTATAGATCACTGAGGACACCTGCTGGTTTCAACAGTGTAATGCAAAATCAAAATGTATAACAAAAACAATGTAAAACAAAAAGCAAACTAAGGGTGCTTACACACTTGGTTCAATCGCCTGGACCGAACCCAGGTTCGATTGTCTACCCTTACCACCATCTCCGCTGGTTTTTGTTCACACCATCTTTTTTTCATTCTGAACCCCAGTACGCTTGCGTCATCAAGCTGCTATTTTGAGTACAGCTGTTGCTAAGTGATGGCCACGAAAGCAAATCGCCGAAATGGAGACGTCCGTATATCGCATATCACAGTCATTCTGCTGTTACTGAATCTTTTGGTTTTGTTACCAAAACCAAAATGGAGAGAGCCACTTACGTCCATCTGCCGCAAAAAATATGAAAAACGTTCAGAACATCACGTGATGTCTGCAGAAATCATTTTTGGTGGAGACAAGCAGACATTATCATATATCATATATTATGATCTGTTTGCACTGGGTTATTAGTACCGCTTGTCGGCAAGATAAAGTTTGGTGATAGACGGACAAACATACACGAATGAACGTCATGAAAACTAAAGTTTGTTGTACAGTTGGTTATTTGGTACGATTGCATTATTATCAGAAGTGAACCGTACCCCAGACCACCTCTTTCAGGTGGACTTGGGTACGGTTCACGGGTGCACACCAGAGTTCAGAAGAAACATGCTAAACGTACCGTACTTTGACATCAAACGAACCCGGGTGCGGACCAAAGGTGCTAGCGTGAAAGCACCCTTAAAAATAATCAGATCTTTATTTAGTCTGTGTAAATGCAATTATTGTTACATGCATATTGTTATGGTGCTTGATATGAATGGGACATTGTAGACTACATTAAACTTTAACAAACAAGCAATTTCTTCTCATCAAAAAACTAAAACAGTTGCGCAGCAGAAATTTTTTCATTTTTTTATTTATTTTTTTCTGAATTCAGTGATTTTTAAAGAATACTGTATTTGCATTCTGTATACTGCATTCTACATCATGATCACTTTTGATGTTGATTTATTTTATTTTTTGTTAGTGCTTTAAAAATAAGTCTATTTCCTAATATCAAATATAGAATAAAGGCAAAGAACTGTTTTTATGTAAATCTAACTTATTCCTGTGATTCAAAGCAGAACTTCATTCCTCCAGTCTTCATTGTCACAGTTCATTATTCTAATATACAGATTCTCTGCTTTATTATGATTAACATAATTAATTATTAATGCTTATTATTATTATCAAAGCTGAAAGCATTTTATTTTTTCTGCTTGAGGTTTTTGTGGAAAACACAATATATATTTACTATTCAGCATTATTTGATGAATAGATATTGCTAAAATAATATACAGGGAAAGATAGAAAATGTTTATATTAGAAGCAATTTCATATATTAAATATACACATACAGTAGTAATTATTCCTAGCAAATATGATCATTTATTTATGGTGAGGCATATAACAAAATCTAAACAGGAAGGAGAAGAAAAATCTTACATACTAAAGAGTTTATGTTCAATCCCTTAGTAGTATGGCTTGGTGTTAACAATACAATGTAGTTTGTATGTGTATTTGGTTTTTAAATCTCACACTGAAATCCATGAACAGGTCCTTCATCTGCTGTGCCGTTAAACCGCACAGCTGACGCTCTCATTCTGCTTCATAAATACCTGTGTTGGCTATCAGTTATAAGCATTGAAACTGGCTTGAACAGGATCATCTTTAGTTGGACTGAGATCAGACACCCAGGGTTCACTTTCACATATGGCCATCTTCAAAGAAATGCTACACTTTGTGTTGGTTCAAACCTACAATCGCTTCAGACCAGTACCGACCGCTGACAGTCTCACTACGGATGCCGGAGGCTACAAATGCTAGCAGCCGCTTTTGTGTCTGTCGTCCCCCCGCACACTGATTGTCTGTCTGTCCTTCTGTGTTGAAAAACCCACACAGCGCCGCAAGCTTTGAGCCAACATGGAGGCCAGTTTCCCGCAGAGCCTGCTTGCAACAGGCAGAGAGCTGGAAACTATGCGACTGGCATTTAGAGCCAAGCCGTCTGCTGCTGTGAGGTACTGAGACTAAATGCCACCTGCATATGCTGGAGGCTGAATGAGAGAGAGAGAGGGAGAAAGACAGAAACAAAAGGCTTTCAGTGACAGGTGGACAGTCTGTCAGTCTATGTTTCCAGCTGAACGTGGCAGTAACTACTGTAGTGGTCAGGTGTTTATCATGTAGGCCTACAGTTCCCAGCATTATTGAGTAGACCCCTTACAGATCTCTCTTTTAAATTAAAACTGTCTATGGGGTGCTATACAAGAATATATTTGTGCATATACATGAGAAAGCCAAAACTGGAACTAAACTAACAAAATAACTTAAAGTGGTGGTCCATTACGATATCATATTTTAAACTTTAGTTGAGGTGTAAAGTAGCTGTTTGAACATAAACAACATCTCTGAATGTAATCTGCTCAAAGTACAATGCAAAGAGAGACACTGGCTTTTACAGAGTTAGCTTAGCAAAGCCTACAGCAAACGAAGTTTGGGGACTTCAAAAAATACATCCGGGTTAGTGAGATCACAAACCCATTCACCACACGCAGCAAACGGGCGTGGCCAGAGGCGCTGTAATGTGATGCTGTCCAAACGCTGCTATTTTCACAGAGCTTCTTCTGTTTCTGTATTTGGGCTTCCAAAGAGAGAAGTGCTTACAATTTAATTTTAATTATGCTCCAGAGAGTTATAAAAAAATATATAGCTAGCATTTGACAAAGGAGAGCTTCCAGAATCTCTCCCGGTTCAGTGCTGGATTAATTAACAAAAAAATGGGAAAAAAATTAAATATGTAATTTGTGTTAAATATTGTATTTAATTTTTGCAATACCTCATTTAAATTTAAATGCATTATCTCTCTATTCTAAAAGATGTTAGGTGACCAAACTCTTATTTTAATAAACATAACTGTTTAATAAAATAATTTTGTTTTATTGTGCCAATATACATTGTCTATATAAAAAGGATAAAAACATTCTTATTTACTTACTGCGGTATCCTATCACCTATAGATGAAATGGGTAAAGGTTTCTAGACATCTCTAAAACATGGTTTACTTTTAAGAGTAGCAATCAATTTCAGTAGTGCACCTTCGAGACTAGCACTGCTGTGACTCAATCAATAGAGGCCAGTTTGTGCTGTTTGCTTAGTAAACCCATATATGCACATTTGGTCATACAAATATGACTTATACAATAAGTGGGTCAAAGATGAAATGGAGTTTTAAAGCATCAATACAATACACATGTAATGCAGCTTTAAATCGTTTTAATATGTTAGAGTATGTCTTTTTTCATAATATTTTTTCGCTAACATATTCTCGCATCTCGGCCCCAAAATATTTTACAGCTGTAGTTTGAAATCTTTATATTTTTCCACCATCTTTCTACCTACTTCGATTTACCCATTTGTCACCAAGTACTTTTTAGTTAAAATACAGTATAATTAAGCAAGAGCAATTATTGTTTTACATATTTCAATAAGTACAGGTCAGAATAAGCATTTTTACATTAATATATAATGTTATGCTGAATGATTATGGGACATTAGTTCACCCATATACTGACATTATTCTGTTTAGTTTAAACGCAATTAATGGGTTTTGATAAATGGGAATTCTCAAGTGAATTTTGAGAAATTGCATGCATAATAATAATAATAATATACAAATGTAAAATATTATTTACAAAATCTAAATCAAGGTGACACGGTGGCGCAGTAGGTAGTGCTGTCGCCTCACAGCAAGAAGGTCACTGGTTCGAGCCTCGAAGTTGACTTTCATTCCACTGTGGCGACCCCAGATTAATAAAGGGACTAAGCCGGAAAGAAAATGAATTAATGAATGAAAATCCAATTCAAGCATGCAATTTCCCAAAATGTCATATAAAATGCATTTAAACTAAATAAACTACAAATATAGCTTTAGATATCTTAATAGTTCTTATGCAAAACTGTTCTATTCTGGCTAAAATAAATGTACACAAAATCAAAATGTGCATAAATCCAAACTATTAATTAAAAATTTCAGGATGCACAAGCAAATTAGACAGGACAGGAAATAAAAAACTATCATTAGAAGGATTCAGACGACATGGAATCACTAGTTTGGGTGTCACATCATGCCACAATTGATGATAACTAAAAAATGAACAAAAAAAAGAGATCTATTGTTAATAATGCACCTTCATAAATAAAGTAAACACCAGTAACTAGTAAACATGCCAACATAATGTAGTACAATAGGTGGCATGGATATCATGCAACAACAAAAAAATAAAGGAAAAGATGAAGAAGACAAAGAAAAAGTGAAGATGTTGCATTGTAAAGCTACTACTGTTGAAATGGAAAAAAAAAATATATATATATATATATATATATATATATATATATATATATATATATATATATATATATATATATATATATATATATATATATATATATATATATATATATATATATATATATATATATAAAAGGTTTAAATGTGTCAGTTTTGGCAAAAATAACAACAACAGTTTGAGTTTGTGTCCATTTGAAGTTTCAGTATCCTTGGGTCTACTTTCAATGTACACAAAAGGTCATCTTGGACAATTTATCTTTTGAAAGTAAGTCTGTCATACAGGTTTGGAACAAGATGTGGGAGAGTGAACCAAAGCAGAAGTGATTCATCTATGCTACATATGCTCTACCTATCTACAGTAGCTAAAATAACCCTGTAAATCCACAGCAAGGCAAGTTAAAGAATTTTAAAAAGACCCTGCAGGCCTAAACCCTTGGGCGTGAGAGAAACAGAGAGACAAAAACAGAGGAAAACATCTCTTTTCCAACAACCTCTTCTTCTGACACTCCATATAGCAACACCAGCCCTAAACGCACAGGTAAACATTCACCTTTATCAGCATCAATAGACTAACATGGTCCATTACTCCAACACACAGCAGATCCTCTACAGATCCCACCATCAGGGGCTGCTTATACCGCAGTCTCCACGCAGTCGAGCACACCAAACAAGAGCTGGATGCTGAGCTCTGCTAGAACAGCATGCTGGGATAAAAAACCTGTATCAATAATAAATAACATAATAATACATCATTTAAGAACACACACAGGCCCTGGTGGGCAGTTTCAACAAAATAGCCTCAATCAGGTCAGAGTGTTGAGGTCGGTAACCTCCGGGGAGGCTGGAGCCCCAGGCTTTGGTGTATATATATTTATATAATTCGAAGGGGTTTTTAAGGTGCCGAGTGGTAATCCAGGTGAGTTGGGGGTTCAACAGAGACCTACGCAAGGCCACACTGATGGTCTGGCCCACTGAAACGGCTATTGTTTGAGCTTTGAAAAATTAATGGCAAAGTACAACCTTTAAAAAACCTCTGAGCAACCTCATCTGTTACAGCTCGAGACCTGCGCTTGGGATTTGGTTTTTCATTGCTTCAAACATTCGCGTTCTCATACACACCTCGTTGTGGATGTCCTCAATGCGCTGGAGGATGGAGGGCAGGAGGGAAATCAGGCTCTTGGCGTTCTTCTCGGGGTCGCTGTGTAAATTCTCCAAGGCCTCTGAGCAGCGTTTCTGTATGTAGTCCAGTGTACCTGTACAACACTAAAGAAACATGACTGATATTAGTGTGAGGTGTTTAAGTGTAAGGCAAAAATAGGGAGATATTGGTTAAGAACTTTAAAGAGGTTGGTGGTGGAACTGAAGAGATGACACTCACCTGTGCGACTCTGTGAGTTGAGCTGAATCTAGCTGTGTCACCAGCCAGTACACAGTGCTGATGTGTTCGGTTCAGATCATCTGTCGATACAATGCAACAGCCACATACACAGACAATGATTAGAAACAAAAACAGTAAGATTAACAACATTCTGTCATCACTTTTTTCACTCACATGTTGTGCATTTATCATTGGATGACACATTAAGACATAATCTGTCCCTCCACTGAAAGTCTATTCACTTCTATGAAGAAATCAAAAAAATCAATCTGAATTTTCTGAAGAGACAAACTGTTTTAAAGGGATAGTTCACCCAAAATGAACATTTAGTTACCAGCTACTCACCCTCAAGTAACTCCAAACTTTTCTAAGTGTCTTTTTGTTTTGTTGAAGACAAAAGAAGATAATTTGAAGAAAGCTGAAAACATTTAACGTTGACTTTAATAATAGGAAAACATGTACAGTTGAAATCAGAATTATTAGCCCCAATTTGAATTTTTTTTTCTTTTTTAAATATTTCCCAAATGATGTTTAACAGAGCAAGGCAATTTTCACAGTATGTCTGATAATATTTTTACTTCTAGAGAAAGTCTTATTTGTTTTATTTTAGCTAGAATAAAAGCAGTTTTAATGTCTTTAAAAACCATTTTAAGGTAAAAAATTTTTTTTGCCCCTTTAAGCTATTTTCTTCCAATAGTCTACAGACCAAACCATCATTACACAATAACTTGCCTAATTACCCTTTCCTGCCTAGTTAACCTAATTAACCTAGTTAAGCCTTTAAATGTCACTTTAAGCTGTATAGAAGTGTCTTGAAAAATATCTAGTCAAATATTATTTACTGTCATCATGGCAAAGATAAAATAAATCAGTTATTAGAAATGAGTTATTAAAACTATCATGTTTAGAAATATGTTGAAAAAATCTTCTCTCCGCTAAACAGAAATTGGGGGAAAAAATAAACAGGGAGGCTAATAATTCAAGGGGTTTAATAATTCTGACTTCAACTGTTAAAGGCAATGGTTATGGCTTTTTTCTGAATATCGTCTTTTGTGTTCAACGGAATTCAACTCAATTCAAACTCTATTTATAGAGCATTTTAGAAAACAAAAGTGGGAAATATACAACAAAATAACCATAATAGTATTTAAAAGACATAAAATATAAGATAAAATATAGCTAAACTACCTAAACAGGTGTATAAATTAAAATAACCAGTTGGTAAAATCAGCTGTCAAAGGGCAATGAAAAAAAAAAAAAAGTTTGATTCAAAGGTTTAAAACAAGTAAAGGCTAAGTAAATGGTGACAGAATTAAAAATTTTGGGTGAACTATCCCTTTAATTCTTGTGGAATGATACATTATGGTAGTGACATACAAGAATAAACCTCAAGCCTATTTGTACTTCAGTGAGCAAATTTAATCGCTGTAAGCATTGTTCACAGATCACATAAAACAAACCTAAATTATGTTCATCTTATAAGGCATTTGAGTCTTTTCTGAAGATAAACACAGTTCTTATGGCTTTGGGAAGACATATTTGTATGTAAATGATCACAGATTTGTTTTAATATTAATATAGGATAATTTAACTATTAAGGTCTTTAACACATTTAAGCAAAAAAAGGAATATAAGAGGGAACTTCTATTTCAAAATCAAAACAAAATTAAGTTTTGTTCGTTAATTTTCAGAGCTTAAAACAGTTCTACTTGTTATTCTTTTTAAATTATCATTGATACAGTTGAAGACAAAAGTATTAGCATTCCAGTCAATTACATTTTTTTCAAAAATAGTGCTGTTTAACTAGGAGAAAATATTTTAAGTTTTATCAACTAATTTATCAAAACTAATTTCCCTTAGTCTTTGAAATGATAACAGTATACAATATTTTACTAGTTATTTTGCAACATTCTAATATTCAGCTTAAAGTGCATATTAGGGGCAATAAGGAGGAAAAATCTTAAGGGGTTAATAATATCAATCATTTGATCCTAGACTAAAATACTTTCTCCAGAAAGCAATCTTTATTAGGAAATACAGTACTCAGCATATATAAGTACACAAATCTATCACAAATCTAGCTTTTAAACTCATATTTTTAGTAGGAAGCTATGCAAAAATATATTTGTGCATATACATTAGATTAGTCAGTACTGAAGCCAAATCTGGAGCTTATCTAACAAAATAACTTACGATAACGCTCCAAAAACTAGTACGCCCAAATGTATATGTTCTAGAAAAATATTAATTACAAATTTAAAAGAGGAAAAATCAAGAGAAGAAAAAGAAAAAATTGTTGAAATTTTGTAGGTTGTCATTTTTTTTGCAATATTTTGCTTGAATTTAATTGTATTATTTAAATATGTTTGGAGACTAAAATATTATTTTAATAAATATATCTGTTTAATAAATCTGTCCTGTTTAAATGCACTAAAATACATTGCCTATATTCACTGAAAAATTGATAAAAAATATTCATTTTCAAAATGGGGTGTACTCAATTATGCTGAGAACTGTACACTGAATAAAGTCCTTGCTCTGTTAAACATCACTTGGAGAAAAAAAAAGAAAAGAAAGACAATTAAAATTCCACATGCAGTAGGGATAATGATTTGCTTTCAACTATATTTAAATGTCCATGTAAACAACTTGGAGCAGGGTACATGGCTGCTCGGGCATTTTGATATATGTTCAACAGCAAATATACCAAGAGAGTGCACTCATATGGCTGTGAACAGGAGAAATTGCAATGTGCAATATGACCGCTCCAATGTGGCTCATATAATGCA
Organism: Danio kyathit; assembly: GCA_903798195.1. NCBI lineage: Eukaryota > Metazoa > Chordata > Actinopteri > Cypriniformes > Danionidae > Danio > Danio kyathit. Next base: position 43,547,285 of record LR812525.1, read on the forward strand.
AGTTGAACCTTCTAAATAAAAGAGTCAACTGGCAACTAGCAAAGTCATTGCATCACTGCAACTGCCAATACAGTAGCTATCTGAGATTCAAGCTTAGAACTGTATATACTTGTACACACAGGGAATATAAACCAGAAATATACACTCTATTCACAATAAAAACCCTAACACAACAATGTTCATGTCAAATTGTGCTGTGGTTTTGAAATTTGCCATTTAAAATTAGTAGGTTTGGTCACAGAGTTTGAAGATTTTACTATTACCTCCTTCAGACAGATACAAGTGGGTCTTGCATTCCCAAAATAGCTGCCTGGAAATGCTAGAAATCAGCAAAACTGACTTTCGTTGAAAGAGACTTTGATGCAGTGTGTCCCATTAAAATCAATGGATTCACAGCATTGTCTGATGTAGGCAGCATATACTAGTGTGAGCACAAAAATAACGCTTTCATTTTCTCTGTACTCTGTATTATTCCTTCCTGTCACATGAAATTGCCTTTAAAACAACAGATATCTAATAACATTCCTCATCTCTCAACCTAGACTCACTCACGGCATCGGCATGAGTCATGGGCCGTAGCAAATTCTCCTAATAAATATTTATCGTTATTCTCATGATGATAGGTGGCTGATGTGCTTGAGTTAAAAGCGGGCTTTCAAATCTATTGGGTCAAAACCTCTGCTTAGCTCTGTTCTGTCCCTGGAGCATTCGGCTAAGAAAATCTTATTAGTTGCTGGGCCCGGTGTCGGTCCAACATATTGTTCCCCGCTACACAGCCCCAAATTCCATTTTTGAAAACCTGCTGATTAGATTTGCACACAGGAGTCTTAGGCATCAGCGGATGGAGGGGAAGAGCTCTGACAATGTTAGAGAATGATGGTGAAGCTGAATATATGTTATTTTCTAAATACCTTCATTCCCCTCCCACTTTGGTTACGTTGATTCTTAATTTAACTACGGTTTCCATCATTAAATTTAATACCAAAAATAATACTTTTTTCCCACCTTCTTTTTACTTCCTGTAATTTTCTTTACCCATCTACACTGTAAAAAAATTCTGGGATTTCAACAGTAAAAAAAATCTCTAAAAAATAATAATAATAATAATAATTTTAAATATACACGTAAATCCTCTTTGCCAGAATTCCCTGCATGACACTTTGTTTTTTTGTTGACATTACTATAGTTCTTTTTAGTTTAGTTTTTTTTTCTTGTGTTGTTTACATTACAGTTTTATGTTACACCTAATGTTAGTAAATAATGTTTATTGCATTGGTAAATAATGTTTTTTGTTTATTTAATTGTTAAAAGTTACAGTATGTGATGTAGACAGGGCTTGACATTAACTTTTTTGATCACCAGCCACTCTGGATAGTTATTTTTAAACATTACTAGACACTCGCCATTTTCACTAGCCACAATTTTGTTGTTGGGAAAATCTATTTTATTTGCATAAATTTGACTTTGGCATGCTAAAGTTACTTGATTTAGATTTTGGGTTTTTCCACATGCTTCCTCATTCATTACACTTTCTTTTTGTGTGTTGTGCTTAAGCTTGTTCAATGAGCATTGAGCAAATGCATTGTGGTTTCATAGTGTTTCACTACAATTAGTTTTTATTATACATGATTTTTCAGGCCTCAACATTAAGAATTTACCTATTTTTTTCTCTGGCCACACCAAAAATAAATAAACAAATAACTAATTACTTCTCAGCTACAAATTGTAACTAGTTAAAAAAAAAACAAGCAAAATATAACTGCTTTTTATTAATCAAAACCTTTTTTTTTTTAATTACATTTTAAAAAGATTTAGATATATGACAATAATTATATCTCCCATTAAATCAATGTTATTGTAAAGGATGATAATTAAACCTTAAATAAATAAAAAACTGTAAGCAAAAGAAAGCAGGTGAAAAATATGTGTGATAGTGAAAGGATGATCATGTGCACACAGTTAACATTAGGCCCATTACTAATCTGTTCAAAGAATGATTAAAAAGAAAGAGGCAACTGTTGCTGCATACAAAAAGACATTTTTTAAAAAGAATCTGGAGCTCTTGAAAGCAGCAGAACTGTGGGTGCGCGAGCATCACTTTTTGTCCAGTCTATTTTAAAGAAAAGCGATCGGACAAGTTGCGTTTGCAGGCATGGTTGCTTTGCTCAAAGAAACAGGATTGTGCAAGCTTTATAAACACTCGGGTGCATCACATCAGCCATGCTTGCGATACTAAAGCCCTCGTCAGTTAGTGAAGAAAACCTGCATCTCACCATGCGCTTGATCATCCTCTCATTCGGTATTTACCTGCTTTCTTTTGCTCGTGCGAACAGTTATTTTGTCAGTCGTGCTGCTTCTGGATGAACTACAACTTAAAAATTATTTTCAACCAGCCAAAGTGGCTAGTGGGAGCGGCTCTCTAACCCGCTACAGCTGAAATCTCATTTGGCGGATTGGCCAGTGTTAATGTCAAGCCCTGGATGTAGATGTTAGTTACATTGGTGTATAACAAAAATAATAATGAAATATGGTAATTTGCAGTAAAATTCAGAAATCTACACTGTAAAAAATGTGTTGCTCACTTAATTTTTTAAGTTGAACCAATGTCGTTTTAAAAGTAGTTTTAACTTACATCAATTAGTCTGACTTAAAGCATCAAGTTAAAATTCATTTAACCTAAAAAAAAAAAAATCCAATTGAAACCTGATTTAATGACTAAAATAAGATAAAGTAACATAAAAACATATGAGTGCGTGTGACAAACAAACGTATAACGACAATATTTAGCTATAATGTATGTCTGCATTTAATGTATTTATTGTTGTATTTATTTATTTACTGTTAATAATTGATTGTTATTGCCTGTACTATAAGAAGGTCATGACTATGATATTTTGCATATTTTTTTTGTATTTTATGTTTCTAACATATTTTTACTGTTAAATTCCAGCAACCACAGCTGCCGTATTTTTTACGTAATTTTTTTTTTTTACAGTGTATTCATTTTGTTCTCACTTCCCAATTTATTTGTTTATATACATTTCTTTTCATGCCCTTCTTTGCTTCTTTTATCATTCCTTTATTCTTTTCTACTTCACTTCCCTTTACTCCCTTTGAACCATCGGATTTGATGTTTGAGTAGCTAAACTACAGCTTCTTCAGAGAATGTAAGGCTGCTGAAAAACTTTATATCCATTTTCTTTATATCCAAAAGAATCTATATCCATTCAGAAGTAGCTTTGTACCCAAAAAAATAAAATTTAAAAAATTTAAAGAACTGACTAATTCAGCTAGAAGACATAGTATCATTAACAGTTCCTGAGCCCAGTTTCCCAGTCACACTTTCACCCTCTTACTACACCCAGGAAACCCATTATGACCCATTATGTTTATACTACTTTAGCTTTTCATTTAAAGTCGCTTCACAAGACTGAGAGCCCCATTAGGTAGGTATAAATAACACTCAGTTAAGAGCAGCCAGCAACAAAGAGGCCCAACTGTTGGAAAGCCCAGATGAAAACGTCTAAACAGAGACGATAAAACCGTGTGCCATCGGGGGAAGCATTAGTCATGCTTGTACACAGAAATCGGGAAATAAATAGTGTCCTTATCAAGGTCATGAGACGCTCTTTATGGGATATTTAGAGTAGGGAGTTTGTACGTCTGTGGGGTCGCAGACGGGGGGCATCTGTTGAAGCCATCAGTAATAAAAGTCTGATTTACTGATTCTCCCTCTCAGTCCTGCTTTCAGACAGGGGTCACGTCGCATCATAAAATAACATTTGGTTTTCTTAACCTCTCTGATACACATGATAAGGACCGTGTGGAAACAAATCCTATGGAAACAGACACACACATGTATATAAAAGCATGTCGATGTGCACGTCCTCGGGGAAAGATAATTCCTGGTCTAATGCACTTCAACATGACCGAGGCGGTCCAATCCGCTTTACACATGCACTTGAGTCTACCGTTTCTGGATACAGATGAATGTGATTGTGTACCTGTCATATAGTAGCAGTCTCCAGACTGGAGAGGCAAAGCCAGACCTGGTGTGTGGATGTCCCAGGCCACCTTCAGACCAACCCGCCAACACGTCTTCTCTTTCTCCACATCCTCCTTCACCGAAGCCTCTCCTTCTTTCTTCACTTCTTCTGTACTTGTTCCTTCACCTTTGGCCTTTGTTTCTTTTTCTTTACTCTTTCCCTCACCGTCTTTCTCAGTAACTCCTGTAATCACATATGCTGACATTTAGAGCAGGGATGTCCTAAAACATTCTTTAAAAAACAATGCCAATAATTTGTGTGTGTTTGATTAAAATGTAATCTTTTGTATCGCTCAATACGGTATTATTTGGCATGTGAGGTGGGCATAACAGCAAGGCCTCTCACAGCTCCTACTAACTATAGTAGTCAACATTTGTGGTGGATCGAGAATTGGTGTTGGTCAACATTTCTAGAACAATTTTGATTGATAAAAGGTATTGCTCCACTTCAAATGTAGCCTCTTCTCTATTCACACCCCTAAACCTCATTCCCATTTGGGTCACAGCACAAATGCAAACCCTCCAGTTCTATTTCAAACTGGAGATTCTGTCATGGGAGGCAGGAGTGCTAGCAAATATGCTAAAACTGTTACTCATAGTGTGCCTCGTGAGGCCAGGGAAGTGAGGTTTGCCTGCGCAGCTATTGCCACCTCGTCTCGGTTACACTAACTCTCATCCATATTTGGTCCCAATGATTATGAACCATGTAACACATAAACACAGGTATTTATACTTTGTCTGTCACCATATAGTACTATTTGTGTCAGAAATGTGGGTGTTTGGCTTGACAATAACCTCAAATTTGATAGACAAGTACTGTGTTTAGGTTCTGTTTTTAATATATCCATCTTCTTTCAAAACTGAAGTCATTTCTATCCTTAAAGAAACTTAAACGAGCTATGAATGCATTTGCAACATCTCGACTTGACTACTGCAATTCCTTGTATGGTGGTGTTCCTCAGTCTTGTGTGTCTCAATTTACAGTAGTTCAGAACACAGCAGCTTGACTTCTTAATGAGAATGGCAAATATCAGTCCATCTGTCAAACATATTTTAATATCACTCCACTGGCAGCCAATTAAAGTCCCAATGAAGCGGAAGCTGCAATTGCTATATTTTTTTCCATATTGTGACGCAGTTCCTAAAGAAACAGAATTTTAAATGAGCAAACAGTGGCCGTGGCTTGTTTTTTCTACAGCAGGCTGAATAGATGTAATAAAGTAGGCATTTCATTCAGAAAGATCTGGAAATCTGGTTTTAGAAGAGTTAATACAACCTAACAAACTTCTGCTCACCATTTCTGTTTGTTGTCAAAGTATGTTAGCCATGCCCATTACCTCAAAATCATGTAATCTGATAAATTAACTGACAACAAACAGGAAGTGCATTTTCAGGTTTCAATTAAAGATTAGAAGGGCAAACTATTTTCTTTTTTAATGTCATGCACAGATGAAATGTTCACCAAACAACTGGCAATGTCAGCTAACAAAAACAATATGGTTAGTTTTAATTTCTTGGGGACTTTAAGTATAGAATTGACATCAATGTGTTGACATTAATCCCTTCACAATCAAGCCTGAGAGTACTCAACAGAGCCTTTACAGCCCTATACAACATCCAGATCACTTACAGTAGATCTACTGACTCTAAAATTTTGCTAGTGGATAAGACTAAAAACTATAGGAGATCTTGCTTTTTCTGTAGCATGCCCAAAAGCATGAAATAGTCTCCCATTTTGTATTATGCCTCATTCACACTAGCAGCGACTTTGTAGCTGCCTGTCGCTCTGGGTGGCGACCTGCTGCAAATGCAGGTCTGTGTAGGTCCACAGCACGAAGAATACAACCGGCCTCCGATCGAGCTGAGAAAGGACCACGTGAGCTCTACTGGTGCACCTATTAGCTGGATTCTCAACTTTGTCACGTCGCTCAACATGCCGACCTGGTCACCAACAGTCACTGTCGCTTGTGTAAAACTTATTTATTTTGCATGCCATTTAATATTTCTTCATTTATTGTTTTGTGATTACAGTATGTGTTATAATTGTTTTATGAACTCCATGTTTACAGGTTTGTGTTTTATTGCTTTTATGGTATTTGTTTGTTGTGTTTTAAATTTGTTTTCTATACTTTAACCTCCTAGGGCCCGAGTGTCCACATACGTGGACAGCACATTTTTAGCTCTTAAGTGGCTATTTAAAATACTTTGAATGTTTTATATTCAGACATAGTGTCATCCTGCAACTGTTTTGCAGCATATGAAATATCCCAACCCCTATTTTTAACTGTCCAAAATGGGAAAAAAATGTGATAGTCAAAGAAAAAAAAAAAAATTCTATGTTAAATATGCATAAAAGAAAATTCGGGGAAAAGTGTTTTATGTAAATTCAGACCATGAGTCCACATATACGGACATAATTTTTCTTTAAAAGTACATCATATCAAAAGATAATGCTTAGATTGTTATTCTAAGTAGGTTCTAATAAGCCCAAATAGCAAAGAGAAATAAAAAATGCATGTAAAAAAACACTTTGGGCCTTAAGAGGTTATGGCATTTTGGTCATCTTTGGGTTGACTTTTAAATTGTGCTACAGTATATGAATATATGAATAAATTTATATTGTATTATATTCGAGTTACAGCACTAAATATAATTTCTCTAGACCTACTTGAACCACTTGCAATGGGATTCAAATCAGCATCTCTGGTATGAAAGGTGGGCATACTTACAAGGACACTACAGACCTTAGGCTCTAGTATCAATTGCTAGTCACCTGTTGAGGCCAGGTGAGAGAGGTTTACCTGCACAACTCTTAATAGCAGGCTTCTGTGACATTCAGATGCCTAAACCTCACTCTCACTGCCCTGCTTCTGCTTGCCCCAATCTGAGAGGGATTCAAACTATGATTTTCAGCATGAGAAGCTGGAGGGCTAACTATTTAAGAACTATAAGTGAATGTAAGCACTATTATGGTTGTTGTGCTGTAAGTTTCTTTGAATAAAATGTCTGAGTTCTCACTAATATATGTCAATCAACGTCCACTAAAACTCTGAGTTAATCAAAAAACATTAAAAAAAGCCCAACAAAAAATATAAATGATGAAAATGTAACCTATGAGAGACAGAAAAATTTAGAGAGGGCAGGCTGACACCTATCAGTGAAATCAATACTAAAGCGCTCTTGGAAGCTTGAGCCCTGAGCAAGGCTTTCTCTGCGCTCAGCAGGGATAAATAGTAACTTAATTTCAGCCTGTGCTTTCTGACACAGCTCTCAAAGGGCCATCTGCAGCTAACACAGCAGTGGCGGAAAAGATTCCCTCAAAAACACTTCAAAATCACAGTGGCACAAACCAATGCCTGTTAGAAAAGGAAATGAGCTGGATCTAGTCAGTGTTGGATAAAGAGCTGAACAGATTTGTCACTGTGCGGCTCCCCCCCACCCGCCAGAGACTATTGAGGATACTGCACGCCGCAGCACGGCCAACATGCTCTATAAACCCATCACAGATGTGTTAAAAGGTGCAGGCGTCAAGAAAAACCTCTCCTTCAAAGCATGTTCAGGTGAAACACGAATCTATACAACCCACAGATGTTATCCAAAGGGACAATAAAAAATAAAACCCATTCATGCTCACACACAAAGCAACAAATAAATGATGTACAAAGTGAAATTCCTCTGAGCAACAATCTGTTTCAGCTGGTCTGCAGCATTTCATAGCGGTTTCTCTAAAGTGAAGGCAACATTTTGTGCGATGCTCTGCACGGGTGCGTACGCGCTGCAAAAGCGTTCCATCAGGGGAGTCTCTCTGAAGTCTGGAACCGAGGGGTCAATTTTACCTCCAAAAGAACAGCTGCGGAATAATTCCACACAAACTGACACATTCACACACAAAAACACACACACAGGCCATTCATGCACTGTTTGAAGCGGGCCCTGGGGAGGTCAAAGGTCAAATCGGTCAGTAAGAGATTGGTGAAACAGAGCTTGCGAGGCAGGTGGTTCTGGTTAGCGCACCACGCTCTGTTCTGTCGAACTGACACACACACGCACACAGCTGCATGCTAAGCTGTTAGCCTGACGTGAAGAGAGACTGATGTCCAGAAAAAAAACTTCTCTAGTGAGATTCGTGTGAAATATGGAAGATCTGGCTCCTTCCCCATGGAACAAGTTCATACAATGACTGCATGAGCACATTCGGTGAAGGATGGTTTTGAACTGGCTGGTGTCATAATAAATGTTTAGGCTCTCAGCAGGGGTGAGCTAGAAAAAAAGATGAAGGATTATTTGAATCGAAACAAAAATGAGTTGCAAGTGAAAACTTTTAAAGGGATAGATCACTAAAAAAATAAACAATTTGTAATCAACCCCACTGAAAGTGCAAAAGAGCATTCTTCAATTTCAAGATCGGTGCTCGGTGAGACAATGCAATTCTAAAAGGTAGTGCTGTCGCCTCACAGCAAGAAGGTCGCTGGTTCGAGCCTCGGCTGGGTCAGTTAGCATTTCTGTGTGGAGTTTGCATGTTCTCCCTGCGTTCGCGTGGGTTTCATCCGGGTGCTCCGGTTTCCCCCACAGTCCAAAGACAAGCAGTTGAATTTGAATTGGGTAAGCTAAATTGTCCGTAGTGTATTAGTGTGAATGAGTGTGTATGGATGTTTCCCAGATGGGTTGCAGCTGGAAGGGCATCCGCTGCTTAAAACATATGCTGGATAAGTTTGCGGTTCATTCCGCTGTGGCGACCCCAGATTAATAAAGGGAATAAGCCGAAAAGAAAATGAATTAATGAATGAATGAATAAAAAATCTGATTATGAACTTTTGTTATTTTCTGAACTCCAAGGGGTACAGTATTTTTATGGTGGAACACTATCTGTTCATGTACTGTAAACAAGTATGTTGGTTGGTTGGATGAATGGATGGATGGATGGAGATTTATTACGACATAAAATTTGCATTTCTGTTTTGGGCGATGGACAATTTTTTGTATAGTCTCAGGCAGGGTTGGAAAAAAATACATTGAAATGTATTTTAAAATAAAATACCAAATACCTCAATTTTAAGTGTATCAAAATAAACTACAAAATACAGCAGCGACAAAATGTATCAAAATAAAATGCGGTATTTTGATATTTTGAAAATACTACAAAATACTTTTACAAGGGAGCATAAAATTTGTTCACAAACCTTCCATCAATATGCCTAGGATCAATCCCTTCACCATTAAACTGACTTAGTAAAGTAAACAATGATTGATAGCAACAGCTTTTCTCTGAGCAAGTTTAAGTCAGCTTCTCTGCACTTCATTCACCTCTATTGTACATGAGGAGGTATTCATAAGCCTAACTTATTTCTCTTTGATTTTAGTATAGATTTTGTACAAATTTCATACAGCAAGTCCTGTCTTGAAGATGATTTCTTTAATCACAGTAAAAACTATTTAATGCAGATATTGAGTTGAAATATAGTACAATATCTCTTGAATGTGAAAATTGCCACATCTCTTAAAAGTCTTATGTTGTCTTTATGTTGTAGTTGTACTCTTCAAAACACAATATAAAACACAATATCTCAAAAAAGAAAAATTGCTATCTGTTTTTGCTGCAATAAAACCTGATTTTGGAGTTTTTGACCAGTTTGTAAATTGGAATATTATTAAATATTTTTGCCTCATTATAATTAACTATAAAGAGCACCTGCAGATCAGCTACTAGCATTTGAAACAGCCAGTAAAGTTTTGTAGGTTTTGCCACTGTAGGACATTATGTTATTTGTCTTATTTTCCTCTCCTATTTTGGCTTGCTCCTGAATATACCCCTGCTATTTGTCTGTTACTCTTTTTATATGTGATGCATAATTTCCATCCATATTTTAAGCATTGACCAGCTTCTACAATAATAATCAATTTCAAGCCTTGGCAAATAACTGAGAAAGCACCAATCTAAGGCCACATTTTCATGATGTCATCATATTTTACAGTATTTTAAAAATACAAAAATGCAAGACATTAAAGTATTTTGATACAAAATATTAAGCCATTGTCATAAACCCTATCAAATACAAATGACAAAATACTATTTTGCATTTAAAACACATGTATCATAAGTAGTGCCCACCCCTGGTCTCACTTTTTATAGCACTTTTGACCTCTCACCTTCATTCTTTGGCTCTGCTGGGCAGCTATAGCTGTAAACGGCAACTGGTGAGAGAGGAACCAGGTTCTCATCATGATGCCAACCGACCGCCATTTTGCCCATACCATAATATGGCTCTTCCTTTAGCTGGGTCATGGCCGCAGGGTTCATGTAGTTGATTAGTGTGACGTTAAACTGAACCAGGCTGGCCTGAGCAGCTGGCAGAGTGGATGAAGGTGGTGAGGAATGAGAGCAGCCCTGTCCACTGTCTTCCTCATCCTCCTCCTCCTCCTCTATCTTTTTCTCCTCAACTAACCTGTCCTTAACACTCTCTTCGCACATTCCCTCCCCTGGTGTATCTTCGCTGTTTTCAGTGTCACTGCGGGATCGCTTGACACCTCTTGCGTTTGTCTGCTGCTTTACATCCGAGCAAAAGAACTGATTGAGCTCCCATAATGCTTTACAAGCGTCCCTCAGGTCGGAGTCACAGCAAGGTTTGCCTTTCTCATCTTTCTGGCCCTCTTCTCCTTCATAGTGCCAGGGGATGGTGAACAGACGAGTGTCCAGATAACGGTACGTGTAGCCCGGCTGACCCACGAGAGCGCGTGAAACGGCCGTAAAAACGTCCCGGTCTCGAACTCGGACAAGATCTCGGAGGAGACATCCATGCCGCTGTAGAGTTAACAGAGCAGACTGAACCTTCTCATGGAGACCTTCTGGCAGGGTACCAGACTGCCGCAAAGTTAGGCCCGCATAACTAGAGTCCCACTGTCAGATTACAGACACAAAGACACAAACAGAGAACAATGTATATATTTATAAGCGCACTCTTATGCACTGATGGTGAACTTCCAAAGACATAATGAGTTTTGTACTGTACAAACTGTATAATCTATCTACTTATACAGCAAATCATAATATAATATAATATAATATAATATAATATAATATAATATAATATAATATAATATAATATAATATAATATAATATAGGCGGTTCATTCCGCTGTGGCGACCCCGCAAGGGACAAAGCCGACAAGAAAATGAATGAATGAATAATATAATATAATATAATATAATAGTATAATATAATATAATATAATATTCATTCATTTTCTTTTTTGACTAAGCCAAAAAGAGAATAAATGAATGAATAATAAAATAAAATAAAACTAAATAAAATAATATAAAATCTAAAACAATATAATATAATAAAACAAAATAATATAATATAATATAATATAATATAATATAATATAATATAATATAATATAATATAATATAATAAAATATAATACAAAATAATATAATATAATAAAACAAAATAAAATAAAATATAATACAATACAATAAAATAAAATATAATATAATATAATATAATATTCATTCATTTTCTTTTTTGACTAAGCCGAAAAGAGAATAAATGAATGAATAATAAAATTAAATAAAACTAAATAAAATAATATAAAATCCAAAATAATATAATATAATATAAAACAAAATAATATAATATAATATAATATAATATAATATAATATAATATAATATAATAAAACAAACTAAAATAAAATATAATACAATACAATAAAATAAAATATAATATAATATAATATAATATAACATAACATAACATAACATAACATAACATAATATAATATAATATAATATAATATAATACAATATAATATAATAAAATATTCTATTCAATGTTTCACTTCAATGTTTCAAAACTGTCACATGATCCTTCAGAAATCATTCTAATGAGGGTTGTGTTGTCAAAGTTAAAAACAGATGTGTTGCTTGATAAGAAGAGAAAGTTGAAGAGAGAAAGTTTATTTTTTTGAACATAAATCTTGTGCACACTATAATCTTTTAATATATCCTTGCTGAATAAAAGCATTTATTTTTTAAAACAAATTTAGTTGACTCCAGACAGTTGAACTGTAGAGTATATACAACATACTAAAACGTATTAAGCATTTGTATGAATTTCTAACCAGGTCCTGAAATCCTGGGTCTGTCGGGGAAAGATAGGGAATCCTCTGCTCTCCTAGTTCCTGTAGAAGCCGTCGCCTCTGTAAAGACAAAAAACACAAAAAGTCTATATTTAAAACTTTTATTTTGTTTATTGGTCATTTTTAGGACATCATCAGTATTTTCTCTAAACCCTTAACTGTCATCCCACATTTGGAGATCACACTTTAAAAAAAAGGTCACATACGCATAATTTATAAATAGTTTGTCAAGATAAATTCAGGTTTCAAGAGTTTACACTTAGAGATGCTTGGCGTTAACAGCAGGTTTGGCATGCTGTCCCGGGAGAGAACCCTGAGCTCGGAGATAATTGAGCCCAAGGCTTCCACCTGGTCAATAAGCAAAGGGGCTCCGAGATCAGGTAGGTCTCGAGAGCTCCTCTTAGTAAAGGGAGGAAAAGGAGGAGATTGGGTGGAAGGGGGGATTCTTCCAAAACCAAGATGAGGCAGTAGGGTAAAATCTGTCTATTTATTGTAAGCTTGGATCACTCTGATTGGATTATTACTGATTACCAATGAGGATCCAGCTGTGCTCAATCATATCACGTGCTCCTCTTGAAATTAGTGTGTGAAAACTCACTTAGACAAAAAATAAACAAATAAAATTTACTGAAAAAATATCCCAAATACAGGATGGTGACAGTTATTAAATACTTTCCTATATTACGAACAGAGTCACAGCTTACAGCCATTCTCAGACATGGTTCTCAGATGGCCACTCTCAGAATTACAAATATTCATTTATCATTCATTTTCCTTCAGCTTAGTCCCTTTAATCATCAGGGGTTGCCACAGCGGAATGAACCACCAACTTATCTAGCATATGTTTTACATAGTGGATGCCCTTCCAGCTGCAACCCAGTACTGGGAAACATCCATACACACTCACAATCACACACATACACTACAGTCAATTTAGTTTATTCAATTCACCTATAGCGCATGTCTTTGGACTGTGGAGGAAACCGGAGCACCCGGAGGAAACCCATGGCAACATGGGGAGAACATGCAAACTCCACACAGAAATGCCAACTGGACCAGTCGGGACTCGAACCAGCGACCTTTTTGCTGTGAGGTGACAGTGCTAACCACTGAGCCACTGTGTCATCGAAATACAAATATAACAGGCAAAAATATTCATACAGCAGCGGAAATGTGTAGTTCTTGATGCCAATTTGACAATAGCTGTATTTATATTACAACTAACAAAAGTTCATGCACTTTTAAAAGTGTATGCCACTAGTCCCAGGCATTTTCCCAGAATGCTCCTGTTCATGGGCAGCTCTGGTTTTTACAGCTCTAGCGGAGGCTTCACAAAGCCATATAAACTACGGCCTTCTATGTGGTGCTCGTCTGTTAAAACTCAACCTGCTCTGCTCATCAAAGAGCGTTTCATTGGCCTGCATTCCATTCCGACCTGTAAATCCAACAGCAACCGGCATAAAACTCTGATACCCAAATAAATTTCACAAGTGCACCCACTCCCGTCCCTCTCCGACATACACACACGTCCTCTATATCTTCACCACAGGTGCAAGAGAAATGGCATTTTTTTGCAGTGCTCAGGTGGGACGGCGGGGAGTGTTACATCAGTGACCCCGATCCAGCCTCCACGCCCGGGACCCCCATCAAGCAGGTCTGCAGAATGGCCACGCTGTTCCCTTAAGAACGTAGACGCATGGCAGAGACGTTAACGCAGAAAGAGGGCCATATATATATATGCCCTCTATTCCCTGACATTTACGGAGGCCGAGTTTCACATTTCAGCCATGTTAATAATGGCAGTGGTTTCACATGGGAAAGGCTTTTTGTGAGTCAGCCTTCGCCCAAATGGGTCTTGACTTTTAGAGTAAAATAAAATGTCCTGTTAATAACATTAAAGTAACAGCATTAAAAAGGTTACGTCCCGATTTGAGAAAGGACACGGCTGCACGTGCGAGAGTGTGCGGATGTGTTCGTGAGTGGAAATAGGGTTGTATAACTGGTAAAGTTACTGCAAGGTTTTGCAATAACGGCATAAGGAGACTCTGGAGAAGAAGAAAAAAAAGACACTTAGGAGAGTTCGGTGCTGGATGTGATTCGTCTGGATATTTTCGATAAACCAAAAGAATAAAAAAAAGGACAGGCAGACTGTCAAATAAAAATCTACAAAACAAAATAACATGCACTATTCATGGACAGGCTTGACTTAAAGGCCTGGGAGAGATGGCGGGAGGGGAAGAATAAGGCAGAGGAACAGGGCTAGAATGAGACAAAATGGACGCGTAAAAGGAAGAGAGGGAGAGATAAAATTGACAACTTGACACGCACTCATTGTTGGTGTCAAAACTTATCTCATGACAGAAGCGATGGGTATTAAAAAAAGGCCAGTGGATTTGTGTGTTTGTGTGTGTTTTTTTTCTGCCAGTGGCAATGCTTGGCTGCTCTGATGGGCAAACACAACCCTACAGTATGCACACACACATACACATACACATACAGCTGGTCTGGACAGCACAGTTTCAGGGCTAGTCTCGAGGAGCAGTGGCCTGTCGCGCAGATGTCAAATACATCAAGGCACTCACAAATTCCAAAGAAAAATAGAGACAGACCCATTCGACTATACAGATGAGCCTAAGTGAGACTCTTTTCTCTCAAACCTAAAATGCACACATAAACAAAAATGGCTTGTGCGTTGACACAAACAAACAATCAGTCAAACCAAGCTAACAGTTCTCTGCTTGGATCAGAGAGCTGCATACATTCTGTCCGGTAGTTCTAAGCAGAACAAAACATTAATATTTGTCACATTGTATGTTTTCTGTTGTACAAAATTGATGTGTTTTCTTGTGTATCCATAGCTGAATAATAAAAGAGCACAGCCACCATTAAATGGGGGATATCATGCAACTACTGCATTCAGAGGTACTTAAAGTTTTACAAAGGTGGATTCTAATGCAAATCGTCCTAAATCAAATGCTAAAGAATGATTTAGATATTATGATAAAGAATGATATTAAGAGTGCTTGGGAAGAGGACCTTTGTGGTTCGATTTTGGATGATCTGTGGGACAATATTCTTAAACAAATACACTCATCATCAATGTGTGCCCGGCACTCTCTCATTCAATGTAAAGTAGTGCACAGAGCTTATATTTCTAAGACTAAATTAGCCCAAATGTTTTCTGGTACTAGTTCTTTGTGCAATAGATGTCATTGTGCTGAAGGCACTTTATTTCACATGTTCTGGACCTGTCCTAACTTAGAACATTTCTGGCGGTTTATATTTGATTCGTTATCTGTGATTCTTCAGCACAAGCTAGAACCAGATCCACAGGTGGCACTGTTTGGGGTTACTTTAGAGGTAATACAGTTGCCTTCATCAAAGTGTAAAGTCATTGCTTTTTTGACTTTATTGGCACGCAGAGCTATTTTGCTAAAATGGAATGATTCTCGTCCTCCCACTCATGCTTCATGGATTAGAGAAACTATGTCTTTTCTCTCTTTGGAAAAAATCAGGTTTTCATTAAGAGGGTGGTAGGGAAGATTTTTTTAAGGTGTGACAACCTTTTATTGATTATGTGGAAAATCTCAAATAATTAGATTTTGCTGTACAGGAGGTATGTATGGTTATATGTTTGTATTTTTAAAAACATTTTATTTATATATTTTTCTATTTAATTTGTTTTTATTTTTCATTTTATTATTATTATTATTATTATTAATAATATTATTTTTATATTTTTATTTGAACCTACATGTACAATTGTATATTTGTTAAAGGGCCATGAAACCCCCCTGTCTCAGTAGGGTGTTTCGACACCCTTTCAAGTCAGGAAAGTGGGCGTGTCCAGCTCTGTTTAGGTGGGAGTGTCGGGGGAGGGAAAGAGGGAAGGATTTGCAAATATGGGAGTTTCCGTTTGGGCACGCGCGTGGCAAAACAAACACACAGACGTAGGGGAGAAAGACAGTGACTGTGTTTACTTGGACATCAGTAATCGAATTATTTGCCAAATTATTAATTTGTCGACTTTAACTGCAGCTTGGCACTTTCACTTTTTATTCAGGGACATTTCCTGCATGTCCCCCGTGACAAACGAGATATTGAAAGCGAGGAACTGCTGGACAGTGGAGTTTTAATGGTATGTTTGATATCGCACGGCGAATGGGAGAAAAAAATCCTCCGCATTTCTCGGTAACTTAGATGCACTCAGTAGGTAACGTCAGAAAGCCGTGTGTGTATAGACTATCCTGTCACAAAATGCAGCAAAAATCCTGCACGACGGTCAATATTTGATTGCTGTGTTTACATGTTTACATTCGGAGAGCAGCATTTACAGCGGATCTTTCAGTCTATAATAATGTACTATAATATTGCAGTGATAATAACATACTGTAAACTTAGCAACTAAATCATTTTGGCTATGGTATGTCTTAAAAACTGAAAGAGCACTGCTGACGATACAAACTAACTTTGCCGTCTGAATGAACAAACTAAGGGCACTGCACTTGCACACAAGTACCAAATCTGTAGAGACAGGACAATCACACTGGAACTGTGTCTTTTTTAAAAGGAGATGAGCGGCAAATCCAGATTTTATCATTTTCAGATGCGAAAAGCTCTCGGGTAAAAAATGTTCCTTACAAACGCATTCTGTCACGTGTCGCGTGCACTGTAATCCACATGAGTCCAGCAGCGCTCTCACAGCGGGAAAATGAAAACAAAACCTTTGTTGAAGCACATTAATAAACGCAGCACACTAATAAATGCAACAATGATGACCCATGTCCCCATGTCATTCTTATTCTTTCACTTGTTTTGGCAACACAACGTGGCGTCTCTCTGTCGTCTGAACACGGTAATAGGTAAAACAGTCTCCGAAGCTATCATGCATATTAATGGTGTTGCACCGCATACACAATAGAGCGCGCTGATTGGTTTTAACAAAGTCTTTCTCATGAATTAATGCCGCACCCTCAGAGACGTCACGATGTTCTCCCAGGTTCAGAAAGCCACTCCCCACGGTGGATTACACGCAAGTATCTCATGGCCGTGACGCAGCTTAAAAAAATTTGTTTCAAACCGGAAGAAAGAATTTGCTCAAAATAAAGCAAAAACAACCAATTTTCACTTTTTAGTGCAATATATGTGTCCTAATAGTGTTTATACAGTAGCAGCGTGGGACACATATATGACTGTCAACAGCTCAAAAAATGTGTTTTGGTGTTTTGTGACCCTTTAATCTTTGGCTAATGTGAGCGCTACCTCGCTGTTGGATTGGTACGGGTCAGGGGTTTGTATTGTTGTTTTTTTCTGGTTTGAAAAACTGAAAAACAATAAAAATATTTAAACCAACAATGATTTTGACATTTGACAGTATTTCTTTGTCCAAAAAAATGTCAGAAAAGAAATTGGCACTAGTTTCAGAAATTGAATATGTTTTTGTGCAACAGTAAACCCAGCATTTTTTTTTTTTTTTTGAGATTATGGTCACTTCTCATGGTACAAAGTGTACGTGCACACAACAGTAAGAATACGCCCATCGATGTGCTTCACTCAGGGTAAGGAAGTTACTGCAGCACATACTGGAAAATGGCACCAAAGTAGTATAATTTTGGTTGTATATCACAGTTTGTAGTCGATCGACATGAGGGAAGGTGCAGTGCATTTACTTTTTTTTTTACCTTTTCTGTTTGTTCAAACTACTCATTAAAAATTATAATAAATAATAATATAATATATAATATAATAATAAATTAACGTAATTTACCCAGCAATTTTTTACAGTTGATCCGCATATGACATGCTTCCAGACACTCAGCTTTTTCTGGAGAGAACCACAAAGAATATTTCTCTTAAGTGTTAAAACAATATACTATAGGTTCTCAGGATTAATATATGAGATTGGGCAAAATAAGCATGAATGAGACCCTCTTTAATTGTCCTGCTAGTTAGGGGTGTGTGAATAATTGAAATTGTATTAAAACTGCGATTTGAGCACATTTTCTATGTGCTTTGCTCGCGCTCCTTTGTCATTGCTAGGCAACCATCAACCCTTTTCTCAGACAATTTGTTACATCTTTACTAGGCAATTATTTATTTATTTTTTGCCTTATGTCTGTTAGATACATGTTGCAGTTTTGTAGCCCCTTTCACACTGTGATACTGGTAAATATATGGAAAATTTCGGAAACTACTTTACCGGTAAATTAAAAAAAACGCTGTTCACACAGACAAGAACGTTCTGGAATTTTTCGGGAAAAGGCCATTCACACATCCATTCAAAAATACCGGTAAACTCTGATATCATTAACCAGAAATGAGTTCTAAACGGCTGCGCTTGTATTTGTAAACATAGAAGTGGTCGGGCTTTTGTTGATGGTTTCACTTTTATTTAAAGCTTTAGCATTTATTCAGCTGCTTTGTCACAGAGGCATCCAGAGGCAGAAGTGCAAACCGCAGCTTAATGTTTACACATTTGATTACATTACAAATTCTGTGGATGGATAAGTATTGTGAACAACTTAGATGAAAACATATGGAGGAACACTTTCGCATGTCGAGATGTACATAAAATGTGTTTGTGCTGGCGCTCACCGGCTCCTTCACGCACACACGCATCAAGCAACTGAAGCAGAGCTTGAAGGTAAACAAACAGCAGTTTATTATAAGCATTTTATCGATAATTTTTTACACAGTTGGCATTAAGAAGGAACATATAAACGTTATCTGACTAACAACTAGTAGCTAAATGTGTCTGGAAAAATATTCAAAGGTTTTTATTTTCATAAACAGCGCGGCTGTGAATACGTCTGAATGTTTCGGTTGGCTGGAGCAGATGTCTCACGTCAGCGCATTCTTTCTGGCAATTTTCCTTCTGCGTTCACACAAAGCATTCCAGCAAATTACCGGTAATGCTACAACTTCGCTTTCCGGACAATTGCCGAAACAAATTTACCGGTATTTTCAAAAAGGGCCCGTTCACACATGATCCCGGAATTTTCTGGAAAGATCTGTATGTGTAAAAGGGGCTAATTATATAGATCTAATTGTTTTCTTTTGGAAATTTGTTTCAGATTCACACTGTAAAATGTCTGTTTGTGACAAACTCGTGATTAAAATTGAAATCGCAACATTGTACAAGAAAATCGCGATAGGTTTCTTTTGCCCATATCGCACAGCCCTACTGCCAGTATACTGAATGCTATTACAAATACAGGTTTTTACAAAAAATGATAATAAACAGAAATTTTTCAAGAAAAATAGTCATGCTTGACTTGTTCCAAACCTGCTTTTTTTGTTTTGTTGAAAAAATGAAAAAAAATGAAAACCTGTATTCATTTAAGAAATACTATGTAAGTCAATGGACATGTTTCTAGCTTTCTTCAAAATATTTTCTTCTGTGTTCAAAAGAAGAAAGAAAGTCGAACTGGCTTGGAACAAGTCAAAGGTGAGTAAACAATGACAGAATTTAAATTTGTGGGTGAACTATGCCTTTAAGAATGCAAAATTGAAAAAAAAAGTAATTTTTAAAATAATAAAAATAATAATATTTTCTCAGACTGAAAGTGCTAACAAAACAGTAAAAAGCAACAAAGCACAATAAAAAAAAATATAGACACAGTGAGAATAAAAAAAGATATCACAAAAAACTGTCCTAAAAAGATGAGTTTTAAGTAGCTTCTTAAAACAGTCCAAGGTATCAGCATTCCTGCTGATTGTAGGAAGAGCATTTCATAGTTTGGGCGCACGGTAAGAGAATGCCCTACCTGCCATGGTGTTGAGTTTACAGCACAATACAATAAAGACAACAAATATAATCAATACTACGGTGCAGCTATCATGAAAATAGTGCCAAGGAAGTGTAAATCTGAGCTCCTGATGCTCAGAAAAAAACCTTGCAGTTTAACCTCATAAGAGTGTGTTTGCCAACACATCTGAGAGTTTCACAGTGTGCACGTGTGTCTGGAGATATTGAGATGCATGTGTGTAATAGAGCCTGGTGTTTGGCGAGTACACGGTTGGAGCTTGTGTGTCATCAGTTACTGAGCTCTTCTTCTCCTGCTGAATCAAACACTCGGACAGCTCACCTGTAGAACATCAAACACAAACATGGCGGTCGGACACGCACATCAAACACACTTCCTCCACATCTCCTATTTGTCAGGGAGTTGCGGAATTTGTTTTGTGGGTGACGGCGGTGCAGGAGGAAGAGCAGGAGAATGAGAAAATGGACACACCTGAGCAAACAGAGGCGTTTACCTCATGCTGAAGGCTTGTGTGTGACTGCATCGAAGCTGCCCGTGAACACACACCACATAGGTGCCATGACACACGCCTGTGGACCCGGCTCAAACACACTCACTGCCATGCTAAAGTGGAAATATAGTCAGAGTGTCAGCATCTCCAAGGAACAGGAAAGAGTTTCCATCATGTTAGAAAGATGTGAACACCGCAGAGGAGGTCGATCTGACAGCCTGATGATCCATGTGGCAAGCTCACGCTCAGATCACCTCAAACAAGGACGGCCCTATGGAAACAGCCACTACTTTGCTGACCATGCTTCAGATCTTGTGAGTAGACTAAGGGGTGAATGAAATGACAGTGGAACCATGAGTCTACTTGGATCTGCATTGGATTTAATGTGGGAAAACAAGTGCTGCAGAAATGGGCCCTAAAACCTGTGCTGCGTCCCAATTCGCATACTTATACTACGCCCTAAAAGTATGTACTTTTTTGTGAAGGAAAAATATATACTTTTGAATGTGTAACAGAAGAGTATGCAAGCTTTGGGACATACTACTTCCTCGTTCACAGATCGCTGTGTTGCTTAGTTATGAGTTCGGTCAATCATCCACATTTCTTTCATATTTATTTTCCTACATTTTTGGAGAAGCAGCAGCAGGATAATCTCCCATTCATGAGTCTTTCATGCAGAGAAATCTTCTCAGGTCTTTGGATAATTATGCATTCAGTTGTTAATGTCTAAACACATCTTTATATAAGGTCAGTACTGTTGTTGCAGATGAAATATAACACAAAAAAAACATGATTTAAATAGTTTCCAGTTGGCTAGATATTAATTAACATATTTATTATCAACTCAAAAACATTGCAAGAATTAGATGCTTTGTTTCCAGTGAGGACTTGTTCATGCTTTTATCACCAGCAGAGTGGATTACTGTAATGGACTCCTCACTAGCCTTCCCAAAGAGACAGTCATACAAACATCTTTACCAAAGCCGCTCTACTTGACGGTTGGTCTCGCGACATGTTTGTAGATTATTTACACTTTTGACCCACGTTTGTAGTTCTAATTGAATTCACATCCAATGCGCAATGTATTGTGAGCAATATCACTGATTAGAGTATAGACGGTCTACACTTTGAATTTTTACCAGAAATAGTAAACCATCTGGGAACTTTTGGCATACTCTTTTCAACATACTACGATTTGGGACATACTAATTCTATTTTTAAATACTATTAAGGAAAGATAGTATGCGAATTGGGATGCAGCACTGGAAACAAGTTCACTTTATTTTTCTTTAACTTTCAGTTCCACTCTGCCAAAATCAGTGGATCTTTTTTCTTTCAACATCTGACTTTAATGTATGGTTTTGTTCGTTTTTTTTTACTTTCCGTTCCCAGTCAGTGGGTGTTTGGGGGTGTTTTTGGTTAAATGCCTGAAAAAAAAGGTCTGTTGTTAACACAATATATTATTTTTACATTTTGAGACAAAGCACTAAAGACTGAGAATGTTGTTGTCAACGAGTTTTTACATATGACTACAAAAGGAGTATTAAATATAATCATGCAGAACAGAAATACTTGCTTTTACTAATTATTCTGATTTGAAACGTTTTAAATTTAGATTTTGAATATTGAAGTTTATTCATTTAGAATTCTACTTCTCTCTCTTTAAATTTCTAAAAGGTGTGTTTAATTGTGAAAATCATCTTGATAAAAAAACCTGCAACAATCATTCAACCAGACTGTGGTGTCACAAGCCTCACAATATACTTCACTGTAAAATCCAACAGTCAACTTTATCAAATGAAATGAGTGTAGTTAACTCAAAAGTTTCTGAAAGTTAATTCTACTCATTTGAAAAGAGTTTTGAACTCAGTGTTGAAGGTAATGAGTTAAATACCTCATTACTTCAACTTAAATGGAGTAAGTTCACAGTACTCATATAGATTAGTTTTTTAACTTAAATGGTTTGTTGCAATCGGTTACCTAAAATGGTTTGAGTTGCCTTAACTTACTGGGTTTTACAGTATTCAGTTGGTTTGAGTTCTCTTCATTTATTGGGTTTTACTGTGCTCAAATTGCTTCATTTACTCAAATGGATTAAGTTCACAGTATTCAATAGGATTAGGTTTTGAACTTAAATGGTTTGTTGCAATTGGTTTCCTCAAACGGTTTGAGTTACTTTAACCTTTTGGGCTTTACAGTGTAGTATAGGTGATAATAGGGTTATTTAAAAATTAACCATTGCCATCCTTAAGGAGCAGACATACCCAAACTAGGGCGCACAGGGCAAAGTTGGCCCGTGGTAATCATTGATTTGGTCCGCCATCCCATCTATGAAGAGAGGGATAATGATAGAGGAGGTTGGGGGGAATTCCTTTAACAGAGATTGTCATTTCTAATTTAACTTTTGTTTAATTGTTGAACGACAAAAAAGCAAACCAAAATGAAATGTTTCAATTATATGTGGTAAATCAATTAGATTTAAAAAAATAAATAAATACTGTCACAAGCGGATCAAGGCAATGCCAGGTGCAGCTTGTCAGATTTAGGCTTCATCTCATTTTAAAGAAGAAACTTGTCAGATCAAATCAGAAGTTGAAAAAGATTCTTTAAATATCTTTAAATATAATAACATATTATTATAAAATAATAATCTTTAAATAAAACTAAAGTGATGTATTTAGGTTTATGAAAACAATACAATACCCTAAAATAAAATAAAAAGTAAACTAAAAATGTTTTTAAACAATTTATGTTCCAAATTGGAAGTCGATATCTTAAAAAAAGGAATTTAAGTACAATTTTGTTTGGCTGTCATACCAAGATCACCAGATGAAATCCAGTTTCCCTTGGTGACCATATATAATCCTAATAATCTGAGTATCTTCGTAGTAAATTCATGAAATAGGTTAAACTAGAAATTTGAAACTTTCAAATTATATTTAGTTTGTCATAACTGCTTTTTGTTTATAATACAATACAATATTGTGGATTAAAAATGTAAGGTCAAAATGCTAATAATCCCAAAGCTTGTACGGCAATAATAAATGGATTTTTAATCAATTACTCTTCCTACACAACAAAAAGAAAATGTAAAAAAGATGTAGGAGTTTTAGAACTTTCCAACCATATACAGTCAGAACAGGATTGAGGATTTAACTGCAATATAGTGAAGTAAACTTTAGTGTGCCATTGGTTGGATACTTAAACTATATCTTTAGGACAAGATGCCTCCAAACAGAAGAAGACTTTGTATTACTCTGACACATTTTGTTTTAAATATACAGCAATGTCAGAAACTAACCCACAGAGTTTACAACTACTAATGTTCCAACTAAGACATGGATCATCTATTAGCATTAAACACTACATATATTACACCTGCTTAAAACACAGACTAGTGCAACTCACACTTTCAGACATCAGAAGCTTTAATGTCACACGACACTCTCTGCATGTCTTTTCCAGTTACTCTCATTCACTCTCCCTGGTAAGGTCTTTAGCAGGTGTAAGCCTGCGACTGAAGCCCAGGTTCTCAAATCAATCACTTGAAAGTATTTAAAAATGCACACGGGAGAGTTGCTCTGCTGCCTGTCTGACGCACAACACAGTCCTGAGCTTAAGTGCTTTTCAGGGTGTGAGTGTGTGTGTCGACATCTATTTCACACTCATCCTCATCTAAAAGTAGAAAAAGATGTGTTTCAATGAGCAAACCGTCACAAAGCTGCCAGGACAAGAGAAAGAGGAGAGAAGAGAGGTGAAAGGTCAGACACACTGATGGAGACACACACACACACACACACACACTCACACACACACAAAAAAAGCAGAAAAATACACAAGCTCTGGGTTAGACTAGTCACTGTTAGCGAGCAAAAATCAGTACTGGGATTATATGGATCGAAAAAGACAGCTTAACATTAATAAAAGATATAAATAAAAACAAAATTGCAATAATCTTTCATAAAATTACTGCAATTTAATAAATTTAATAAAATTTTACTTTCATTAAATGATTGATTGAATTAATATACAGTTGAAATAAGCCCCCCTGTTTATTTTTCTGTTTAACGGAGAGCAGGTTTTTTCAACACTTTTCTAATCATAATAGTTTTAATAACTCATTTCTAATAACTGATTTCTTTTATCTATGTCATGATGAAAGTAAATAATATTTACTAGATATTTTTCAAGACACTTCTATACAGCTTAAAGTGACATTTAAAGGCTTAACTAAGTTAATTAGGTTAATTATAGGCAAGTTAGGGTAATTAGGCAAGTTATTGTAGAGTTATTGTTGTTCTGTAGACTATCAAAAAAAATATAGCTTAAAGGGGCTAATAATTTTGACCTTAAAATGGTTTTTAAAAAATTAAAAACTGCTTTTATTCCAGCTGAAATAAAACAAATAAGACTTTCTCCAGAAGAAAAAATATTATCAGACATACTGTGAAAATTTCCTTGCTCTGTTAAACATCATTTAGGAAATATTTAAAAAGAAAAAAAAATCAAAGAGGGGCTAATAATTCTGACTTCAACTGTACATGCTTTATGATCATAAAATATATATTTTTAAAAAGATTTAAATAAAGAGGTAGGTGTACACGATAAAAAGACGCAATAAAATAAAATGAAATGAAAATGTAAATCTAGACATGGATCAAGAAAAATGCCAATAGCAGGGAATTTCAACATTTAACTATTAATACCTCAAAAAATTTAATTGAAGAAAATGCTTCCCAATGCTTCCCTATTTCATATACACCCTGTAAACCTGGATCTGAACACAAGCAAATGCAAACTATTAGATTGTAGTTTACTCCAAGCGAAGCATGTTACTGGTTTAAATTGGTAAAAAAAACTCAAAGCCAATCCTGTGGCCAGTGGATTACAGAAATGACTAGCAATCTTGCTCTGGAAAAACTGACATATGCTGTTAAAGGAAAATTACAAGATTGTTATAAAATACGTATTTCCTTTCTTTCTTAACCAGATGGATTTTTTTTTACGTTTGAGCTTTCAACCCCTTGTTTGTGTCTTTTTGTTTTGTTCAGATTTCCTACATTTTAGCAACAATTAACAAATCTGTTTAAGTACACACTGGAAAGCTGTGAAATGCAAGGTACAAAATGTAATTTTTTTTGTAAATGTATTTTTTATTTGTAATTATTATTTATTTTTTAATTATGTACTGTTATTTCAATTTGTGTAATTTATTTACATATTTATTTTCACCTTTTGAACCATTTGTCTTTTTATTTTTATTTGTATTTTTTATGTATTTTGTTCTGTAGTTCAAAACCCAATAAATTTATTTTGGAAAAAAAATAATTCAAAAACAAAAAACAAATAATTAACTGGCACAATACTTTGGAATATTTATTATGCAAATACAGTCTCCAAAAATCTCCATATTTAAATCTTGTAAATTAAATTTTTTATTAGATTAGATTAGATTCAACTTTACTGTCATTACACATGTACATGTACAAGGCAACGAAATGCAGTTTCGGTCTAACCAGGAGTGCAATAGCAGCAAGTGCAGGATATAGGTACAGTATAAGGTATAAAGTGCAATTATAGAAAAACTATGGTGATATTTACAGATGGATGTACTATAAACATTATATACAGGTTGTGTTATGAACAGAGATTAATTATAGATGAATATATGTACAGGTTGCTATTAATAATCAGAAGTATGCAGGTAGACATGAACATAATTACAAATGTATATGTACAGTGGGTATGTAAAATTCAAATGAATTAGTGCAATGTAGTGCGATGAATATTTAGATATCCACTGCTCCAATCCACTGCTTAAAACATATGCTGGATAAGTTGGCGGTTCATTCCGTTTTAATCCCCTGATTAATAAAGGGACTAAGCCAAAAAGAAAATGATTGAATGAATGAATGAATATCTATTTATTTCAGATTTATGGTTCTGAAAATATATACATGATTGTTTCAAAGAACAGTCAGTCAAGTATTTCAGTTACGCATCAACCCTCACTTCTGTACTGTATCTCGATCTCTCCCTCTCCTCCTCCCTTCACCTGTTTGTCTTTCGTTTTCTTTTCCTCTTCCTCCTCTTCTCTTTCACTCCCCCTCCAGCATTCCTCCAACAAAATCAATATCCTGCTGTAAAGTGCAGCGAGCCCCAGGGAGGAGGCCAGTGGAAATGGGGCGTCCTCCAGGGCGCTCCAGCGGACATGGAGTCAAGGACAGTGTCCGGCCTAAACCTGGCGTCCCTCTCTCTCTTTCTTCAGCAGAAAGGATCAATAAGCGGCTGAGGCGTTAAATTTCAGCTAGCGGGAGCGTCACGCTCGTTTGGCCTGGCTGAGTGATGGAGCATGAGCGCTTCGAGCTGAAAAGAACAGGAGCTGGGATCTTCCTACAATAAACAACTCGATAACATTTAGGCACACTGGTGTATGATGTTTTAAAAGCGTTCCTGTCAGCCTGAGCTAAAGAATGTGTTCCTGAGTGAGGGACCGCGCTGTACACTCGCATCTGAAAATCCCAGCATGACACACTGATTACTCTGTTCTTGGTAGTTCAAACAATAAATCAGATCATTTTACCACTGCTGTCAGCTGTTCCCTGGCACTGCGAATAAAGCTGTGGGTATCGCTTTGGCATTCTGTGGCATACATTAATTCACTATAGCTGCTAAAAGTATGTGTGAAATCACAGTTTACAATGTTTATTTTGCAAGCATGTTGTTATTTTTTAGGTGAACAATTCAATTCATCTTCATTTCTATGGCGCTTTTACAATGGAGATTAAGCCAAAGCAACTTAATATAGGTGAAGTTCTAGTACAGGGGTGTCCAAACTCGGTCCTGGAGGGCCAGTGTGCTTTAGCCGGAGTTTAGCCCTAACTTGCTTCAACACATCTGAAAGGAAGTTTCTAGTATAGCTAGTAAGAGCTTGATTAGCTGGTTCAGGTGTGTTTGATTAAGGTTGGAGCTAAACTCTCCAGGACACCGGCCCTCCAGGACCGAGTTTAGACACCCCGTTCTAGTACACTGAAACTGTAACAGTCCAATTTTCACAGATGAATTTCAGTTTAGATCAGTGTAATATAAATGAAAAAGCCAAACACCAAAGAGAAAATCCAATGATGCACAGCTCCACAAGTCCCAAACCAACCAAGCCAGATGTGACAGTCCACGCAAGTTAATCTACTAAAAAATATCAGAAGTCTGACCATTTGCCCTTCTCGCTTGACATTAGTTTGACAGCTTCAGCCAAAATATTCTTAACCACTCCTCTTACCATTCGTTTACTATGAAGGAAAGATGCACAAATAGAGAGTCCCACCCCCTAATCAATATTCTGTTTCAGATACTGATTTGGAAGTTAGTCTGACTAACTTTGTGACTCCATCAAAGGAGAGATACAGAACAAACAAGAGCCTGACTTGATAAGATACACTTGTCTATGTATAAACGTATACAAGATGCCCCATTGGTGTCTGCATCAAATTAAATCCACAAACCTGATTTTATATGCATTGAAAGAATATTTCATGAAAGTGAGATATCTACTTTCAAGATTCAAACAACTTTTTCTGAAAATAGATCAAACGGACACACTCATGAAAATAAAGAAGTATACAGGAAGAACCAAAAAAGGGATCTTTATAGTGATGCCATAGAAGAACCTTTTATGGTTCTCCAAAGAACCTTTAAATGTAAAGTTTTAATGAATTTACTGCATAATAATCAAGGAACAGGGGCGACACGGTGGCTCAGTGGTTAGCACTGTCACCTCACAGCAAGAAAATCGCTGGTTTCAGTCCCGACTGGGTCAGTTGGCATTTCTGTGTGGAGTTTGCATGTTCTCTCCGTGTTCGCATGGGGCTCCTCCGGGTGCTCTGGTTTTCCCCACAGTTCAAAGACAGGCACTACAGTATAGGTGAATTGAATAAACTAAATAGACTGTAGTGTATGTGTGTGAATGAGTGTGTATGGGTTTTTCCCAGCACTGGGTTGCAGCTGAAAGAAAACATATGCTGGATAAGTTGGCGGTTCATTCCACTGTGGCAACTCCTGATAAACAAAGGAACTAAGCCGAAGGAAAATGAATGAATAATCAAGGATCTTTGACTGCAGCAGACAATGATATTCACAGCGCCTGAAAATTGTCTGCAGCAATAATCCCTACACTTGCACCACCAGTTAGAATCGGTGTAATATCATGACCTCTGCAGTAACCATTATACAGCAGCAAAATCCCCTAATTATTACATCGGAATGAGAGTGTAGTCCCTATCCATATCAACATAGGAAATAAGTTTGTTTTAATACGCAATGTAACTACAGAAGAGTCAATCTTTAAATATAAAAACTATCAAACCTTTTTCTTGGAATTTTTTGCGATGCTAATGGTCTAATCCAATTCGATGATTTGGAGGAGCTGTAAAATGAGCCTATTTAATGAGAAAACCTGCATGTTGCTTTCATCCAAATAAAGGGTGAACTGTGTAAAAAGGTTTTGTGCAGTATATTTCCATGTAAACCATGTTAAAACCATGCAAGAGAAAAAAAATAACATAAAATCAACCAGTTATATGGGATTAAACGAAAGAAAAATCAATGTGATAGGATTATATACATGTAGCTTCTTGTGGAATAAACCCAGACAGGCTTATCAGCAGCATTAGACTGAAAAGGCTTTGTTCTGCAAAAACAACCAGCTACATGTACATTATCCTGCTTATCACACACCTACTTGGCACAAAAGTAAACAAATAGACAGAAAACATTGATCTAAGCTGTAATAAATTTACTAACACTGTAATTAAATGTAAAGCTTTGAGAACGAAAAAAAAAAATGTCTGGATGCAGCCTTCTTGTGTTATTATTTGGTCACAAGAAGGCTCCTAACAGTTTAAAGCAGTGGACTGACAGATAATTACTAACGGTCATGATGAATCAAACTTACACATGAGCCTGTGTTACTAGTTTCAGTGGTTGTTATCTGGGAATAACATACCTTCGAATGTCTTGATCGACCAATCAAATCAAGTATTGCGAAGAGTTGTGTAATATGTACAAATAAACATTGGGATTACGTTTACTTGTAAAATAACGTAAACTAGCTCACCCTTAAACCAGCTTACCATACTTAAAGCCATCAAATGATTCTTGATCTAAACATGAGTTTACATTTTTTGATCTATAAACTACTGTTACACTTAATTACTGTAAGGTAATTATCATTTTTTTGTGTGTTATATAACGTGTTCTTGTTAATTTGTATGTCATATACCTTTAGTTTTCTACTGCACATGTGTAGTATGCTGTTTTAGAGTTGTTAGTTAGATGTGCAGGTGTTGGAGAGCACAAGCTTTTGACCGTAAATGTGTAATTATAGAGTCTGAATTCATCAAACAGGAACAAACAAGTTGTATATGAGTGGATTGTGACGAAATTGACATGTGTGGATTTCTGGTTAAAAAAATAAACGAAGATACACAGAATTGAATGGACTTTCGGGTCGTGATCAAGTGAAATAGAAATTTGTGAAATGATCATAAGAAGGTTACATGTTCCCTACGATTACATTTTAGTGGGTATCTTAGTCAGTCTAATTCATAGTCAATGATGATGTAACAAATAATGGAAATATAATGGAAATTTAACCAGGACTAATTTAAAGTTTGTTGTTGCTTATATAGTGTGTGCAATGAAAATATTGTTTGCTTGAAAAGATAAATAAATAAATAAATAAATAAATAAATAAATAAATTAAAAATGTTATCATTATCAGCATTTTCGTTATTTATCAGCAAAATGTTCACTGAAACATAGACAAACTCAAAGGGTCTGGATTAGATTTTAAACAGTAAATATGCATCAATACAAGTTCACGAACCACTTAGAAACAAAACAATAATCCATAGCCCAGTCTGCTCTCTACTCTCTACATCCCACCACCGGACCCATGACGTCCTCTCCCGTTTATACGATTCCTAAACGGATTCTGGGAGGACGGCTTGTCTGAACAGCATTAGCCAAATCCAAAAGACATGACGGGAAGAATCTGCCTTATTTAACTCGTCAGGAAGAAATCGTGTTGCTTTATTTACTTCTGCTTCAGTCAGGGTGAACAAAGAGAATATTCTACCAGGGACTGAATAACTTAATCCTCTTTCCTCCCTCCGGCAGCAACTCGGGCAGTGACAGACAGATTAACACAGATGATGTTTGCAAACCCACCCATTTGAAAATGTAATTGCTGGTGGCATATTGAACAGTCTGCTTAAGCACTTAAGTTCATATGAGACCAGTGAAACAGAAGTGACACTAACACGATCTTTCTCTCTCTCTCTGCGTGTGTGTGTGTGTTTTGAAGCGATTCGTTCATCAGCGAACTGGAACACTGTTACTGTCATGTGCCCAGTGTACTGTGCCACTAAGAATTAGAGCCAATCAGAAGGGTTAACAGGGCGGAGCGGGGCGGGTCATGCTCCTGGGCTCTTTACAGCATCGCAGAGGCAAGAAAAACCATCATTGAGCACCTCACCCTATAAACACTACACTTTAACATCTGCTGAGAGAGGGGGAGGCAAAAACAGATACATTCATGATGTCCAGCTGCCACCTAGTGACAAATCCTCGGCCTTTAGATGGAGAATCACAGCAGGAATGGGTACAGAGAGAGGCCCATTTTCTCCATTTCACTTTCATCTCTTAACACTGCTATCAAAATACACAGGTGTGGTAATGTCAGCTTTAATTGTGTTTTATTTAACTATTTTAATTGTTATAGTGATTGAATTTTAAATGGTCAGTCAACAGATAAACACAATGCATATGAAATGTTAATCTGCATCCATACTGCATTTTCACTGAACTGAATTTTGTGCTTTTAGATTTGAATGAACTATACATTAGAAATACTACAGTTTACCATTAATAATCAGATTATTATTATATTCAAAATGTGCAAAACTACCCTTCAGGTGTTTTTTTTTATTTTAGCTTTAAAAGGTTTATATAAAAATGTTAGTGAATTTGCAGTCTTGCATATACACTCAAAAATGGCTTTTGCTGCTTGTGCAAACTACTTATTAAAAATGAGTTGAAACAACCCAATTCTTAAGTTTTTTGGGACAACTTAATTGTTTTATGTTCAACCCACTTAAATTTGTAAAAATGATTAAGCTAACTTAATCAATTTGTGTTGGGACAACAAAAAGAAATTGTGTGAAACCAAGCATTTTTTAATATGAATCCATTAAAATCTATAACTGATTGAAAGAGCCTTGTCGGTCTTACTGATTTAAGTTTTTTTTAATCACTATGTATATTACAAAAAAAGTTATTCAATTTATATTTCAGGTCATGTCAAGTTACACAAGGTAATTTATTCTATAATGATTGCTGCTACAGTGTTTACTATATATTACTCAAGCTATAAACTGTTATACCAGTGATTATGTAATAAATGGAACATTTCAAAACACCTATATTTCATATATACACGACAACTGCTTCCTCTGGGTCAGCGATAAGTGCAAACACCAATCTGGGGTGCGTTTCGGAAAACCATTGTTAACCAACTAAGGTCACAAGTTGCCTTGTTACAAACATAGTTCGTTGAATTGGTGTTTTCCAATTCCATCTTTCCAACGAACATTCGCAAACTGCATCGCAAACTTATATGCTTGCGACCACACCTCTAGAGCTGTAGTTAGAAGCACAGTTCCTGGATGTGTTCTATTCCCAGTTATCCCCACTAGGCCCTATTATTTTTAAACGTTCCAACATTTAAACTTAAAATTATTAAAAAAAAAAAAAAAAAAACATTAAAATCATCTCTCCTAATTGGCTTTCAAAGTATTTTTACAGTTCAGTTTAAACAATCTTCAGATTGATAATTGTGTTCCCTTTGCAGTGCTCTTTGAAAACATTTATACCATTTTGAACGCAGCCATGGCTCATGCAAAAGCTATAGGTGACTTATTATTCAAAAGCGGAATGTATGTTAAGTCTCCAAAGCTTGTGAAAACAAAAATATATAGCATACATTACTGGTTTTAATTTAAAGTAGGTTATTTATTAAGAAATGCATCTGTACTGTAGGCGTATATATGAGCCCTGTTGGTTAGAACATTTCTGCAGTGGTTTGAATGTGTCAAATTTTAAAAGTAGACTTTGAAAAAAAAAAAAATTAATTAATTAATTAATTAATAAACAATATCCTACTTAATAATAATAACAATTATAATTATAATAAATTAGTAATAATAATGGGGGCGATGCGGTGGTGCAGTGGGTAGCACTCTCGCCTCACAGCAAGAAGGTCGCAGTTCGAGCCTCGGTTGGGTCAGTTGGCATGTTCTCCCCGCGTTCGCGTGGGTTTCCTCCGGGTGCTCCGGTTTCCCCCACAAGTCCAAAGACATGCACTACAGGAGAATTGGGTAGGCTAAATTGTCCAAAGTGTATGGGTGTGAATGAGAATGTATGGGTGTTTCCCAGTGATGGGTTGCAGCTGGAAGAGGCGGTTCATTCAGCTGTGGCAACCCCAGATTAATAAAGGGATGAAGCCAAAAAGAAAATGAATGAATGAATGAATAGTAATAATGTTAATTACTATTATTATTATTTTTAAGTAGGATTTTCTTTAGCTTTTCTTGATAAATAGCCTACTGTAATTTAAAACCATTACCCTTAAAGATTTATATGATTTATATATGAGAGTAGAATACATAATACATGAAGTGGTTTTATGTTTTAGAATAGAATATGGCATATTCTCAATAATATTTGTAAAGGAAACACAGGCCCTATATGTGCCGTTACTGTATATTTCAATTAATGTGGAAAAAGAGTGTTTTTTTTAAATGTGTGTGCTAAAACAATAATTTGCACAAAAAAGTATGGGTTTTTTCTAAAGAAGTTGTTTCTCCACGGTGTTTAGAGTGTCATTATGAGTGTTTTACATTATAACTAATGTGGTTCAAACGGTGGCTCTGCGACAAAGCAGCTTTTGGGAAACACTCGTCACTACATCGTTCTTTTCCCAAATGATGCATCGTACTATGATAGTTCAGCCACGAGTTATGTCATTGTTTGGAAAACGCACCCCTGAATGGCTGCTGTTATTGTACATGGCAAAGGTTAGCAAAACCTGTTGAATTCAGTAAATAAAAAAGTGAAGCTGCGAATGAATAATGGCATAAATAAACTGCAAAAGGACCTCAAAATGCAAGCGTCTGCAACTTTTGACTTTGTTCATAGGGTGAAATTTACAGCTTTACAGCTTCACAGTCCACTTGAAACTGGATCACTTCAACCAAATATATAGGGGCTAGGACATACTCGCCATGTTTAATCTGAAATCAAGACACAATATCTGCATCTGCCTTGCTTTGAGATCAGACGTAAGAGCCTTATACAATGCTACAGAGAGATGAGAAAATGATGATGAGTGCAACGACATCCCCTTTAGCCTTTCTCTCCAACAGCCTCCTGTGCCCCATGATGAAGATAGAGGTGAAGCTAAGAGCGCTGTCAGCCACCACTCCTCAACACACACACACAAATCACAGCTGGAGAGTCGGGATGAACCATGTGTCAGCATGGGTCATCCACACATTACACTCTCTTCAAAAACTATTCATCTTCAGTGTGTGTTCAGCAGCTAAAAATAATTACTCCTACTGACCCGCGTAACACCACATGACCACTGGTCAAACCAGCTCAGGCGGTGGAGTCAACTGGGTGAAGAGCGGTTTGAGTGAATTATAGTCCTGTGTGGAGTGCAAAGGATGTGCCACTCAAACCAAGCATTGACTACACTGCTGTACAGTGGTGTCAAGTGGTACTCTGATATTCTAAAGCCAAGCAATTACTTAAACTATTCAAAGTATGCACAAGATCAATTTTGTATCGTATATCGGTCAATACTGGATATACAGTTGAAGTCAGAATTATTAGCCCCTCTGAATTATGAGCGCCCCTGTTTATTTTTTTCCCCAATTTCTGTTTAACGGAGAGAATATTTTTTTATCACATTTCTAAACACAATAGTTTTAATAACTCATTTCTAATAACTGATTTATTTTATCTTTGTCATGATGACAGTAAATAATATTTGACTAGATATTTTTCAAGACACTTCTACACAGCTTAAAGTGACATTTAAAGGCTTAACTAGGTTAATTATGTTAACTACACAGGTTAAGAAAGAAAGAAAGAAAGAAAGAAAGAAAGAAAGAAAGAAAGAAAGAAAGAAAGAAAGAAAGAAAGAAAGAAAGAAAGAAAGAAAGAAAGAAAGAAAGAAAGAAAGAAAGAAAGAAAGAATTACTTGCTCTACAAACAAGTGTTTGCATGACTATACAAACAAAGCAGAATCATAAAATTAGAAAATGTCAGTTTGCAACATCAAGCAGCATACCGAGCTGTTTTTATTGTCTAAAAATGAATAGAAGTGAATAAGACTGGAAGTCTCAAGCCAAAAATATTGAAATGGCTGCACCCGCTCATACGTGAAGAATAAGGTGAATATAGAGTCAATGTAAAACCAGCAATGATACTGACATAGAACGAGCTTCGTTTGTGGAACATGGAGAGTTTTAAGTGCTTCCAGTGGCCATGACAACAAATATCACTTCTGTATCTCATTTCTTAAAAAGCATATAGGAAGAAAAATAAACACACACACACACACACACACACACACACACACACACATGCAATTTAACTTTCTAAATGAAAAGAAAACAAAGGCGTGTTAAGCAGGAAAGGAAGATGTCACAGTATAGCATTGTTAACTAATTTCCTGTGAATTAGTGCCAAGGCATATTCACATTGTAAACCTAACAAGATATAGGTGGAAAAAAAATAAATAAATGAATATAACAACATCAATAACTGTGGAAACTAATCTGGAGTCTACAGTCCATTCATTGAAGAGACATCAGGACAGTGTCACAAAAGCAGGTATGGCATGACATCAAGAAGTAGTTTCTGCTTTCTCTCTCTGAGCTGACAGGTCAGGCGCGCATTTAATTAGCACAGGGGAAAACAAACACGTACGCAGCAGGCTAATCAGGTGTCAGGGCTCTGTTTGATCAACGCTTGAAATGTTGTCACAAACCCTGACAGAGAGAGAAAGACAGCGAGGGGATACAACAAAGCTAATGATAATGTGTGAAAAACAATGCGAGCTAGCCCATTAGCAGATACTTACTCTCTCATTTCAACACACTCAGAAGACGCTGACGCGGTACACTTCCCAAAACTTCTGCCTTCTCACAAATCACCGTTCAGCAAATGCAATTCAATTATTTTTAATGACACTGAATATTCAGTAACAATTAGTAAAATTCTGATTTATATCGTCATATTCTCTCTTTAGGTTTACTGTCGTTTTTATGAGGGACTGATAAAGATAAACGTCCCTGCAGCCGAGTGAAATTTAAATCAGTGTTAAATCCCAAATTTTACAGCAAATGCCACAAATTTTACAGCAATTCTGAAATAAACAAACATAAAAATAAATACATAAATCAATCAAATAAAATACTCACGGCTGTGATTTACACTACTGTTTGAGGTTGGAAAGCTTAATTCAACGATCAATTGACAGCTGATTGATTTCTCATACTCGTAAAGGTAGTAAAATGGTAAAATTATAATATTGAAATTTAATATAATCTGCAAAAAAAAATTGTAATTAAGACATTATATATTCTTATTTAATCTGGATTCATTTTTATTTAATGAATGCATTTTTATATTTAATTACTTTAAAATACTGATGACATTTTTCATGGCATAAAATAATAAAACAGTCATGTTTTATTTTTATTTTTAAAGACTATTTTATATTTAGAATTAAGACTTTTAAGACATTTATTTATTTTTACTTCAAACTACTTAAGAAATCAACATTTGCTGTATTTAATACTTGGAAAACATTTGTTACTTATGACCAATTGTCATTTTCTTAAAATAATAAATTAAGAAAATGACAAAAAAAAATATTTTTTACATTTGGAAAAAAGGTTACCAGATCTTTACAGTAATATACACCAACCGGCCACTTTATTAGGTACCCCTGTCCAACTGCTCAATAACGCAAATTTCCAATCAGCCAATCAGATGGCAACAACTCAATGCATTTAGGCATGTAGACAGGGTCAGAATTGTATTGTATTGTTTCTGACCATGTCCATCTCTTTATGACCATATCTTCTGATTGCTACTTTCAGGAGGATAACAGGCTATGCCATAAAGTGCGAATCATCTCAGACTGGTTTCTTAAACATGACAATGAGTTCACTGTACTCAAATGGATGTGCAGCCGATGGATGTGGATGTGCTGCCGACAAATCTGCAGCAACTGTGTGATGCTATCATGTCAATATGGACCAAAATCTCTGAGGAATATTTCCAGTACCTTGTTGAATCTCTGCCATGAAGGATTAAGGCAGTTCTGAAAGCAAAATGGGGTCCAACCCGGTACTAGTAAGGTGTACCTAAAATGTGGCCAGTGAGTGTATATAATAGTTTATAGTAGTTATATAATATTGATTTAATTGTTACTTATTTTGAAAGAGAAGCCATTTGTAACTTCTTTGTTGACATGTTCAATCTATTTGTCCTTGCTGATTAAAGGTATTAGCTTTTCAAATAAATAAATCGATATAAAAAATGCTGTAAATTGTTAGTAAATAAGAAATAATGTCAAACTAAATAAATGATCAGTAGAACAAAACTAAATCAAGTCAAATTATATAAAATAAAAAGACAACGTAAACTAAATAAAGAATAAAGTATATAAATAAATCCAAAGGAACAAAAATAAGTAATACCAAGCAACTTTAATTAAGAAAGCCTGGGATTTAGTTTAGTAATAATGAACATCACATCAGGCCACTCACTGTCCATGGCAGAGAGCAACATCTAAACAAACACAACCACACAATTGCTAGTGTTTACCTCTCATTTACTGCCTTCCTAAACACACAAGCCAACTCAACATTCCAGAATGACAGCAGCGACACTTCCTCTCAGCCAGATTATCACCAATGAGCGGGAGGGACGCAAAGGATGATACATAAATTAATTAAAGTTTAAAAAAAACACACACACTCACACACAAGTAGAGAATTAAAGTTGGTACATCTGTCAGCGACTCAGCTCTGCTCGCTAATACTTGTGTTGGAACATTTATACCCTTGAAGTAAATGATCCGCTGTGTAATTGGCAGCGGAGGAGAAGAGAGAGGGATGATGGTGGATCCTGGAAGAGCTGATAAGGAAGCGCTCTTTCCTCAGAACCAGGAAAAAAGAAGAAATGTATTTAAAAAAAATATAAAACCTCACCGTTTAATCCCATTGTCATCGTGGAGCAGGGGACGCCATTACAAACAGAGATAGGCCGACTGAAGCTGTCTGTGTGTGAAGAACAGAAGACGTGTGTGTGTGTGTGTAAGAGGAACCAGGTTGCTGGATTATTCCAATCCATACGTGCCATCAGTCAAGGGCCTGTCAGAGTGTTGAACACACACACACACACACACACACACACTACGAAAAGAAAAAAAAAAAGTCATACAAACTATGTGTGACAATGCGATTAAGCAAAAATGTGTTCAGACATGTATACCGCTCAAGCACACATGCACACACAGTGGGAAAAGTATCAGAAAAGGATTATGTTCATAATCACTGTGTGTGTCATACTGATCTGGCTGTTTATAAGCAAAGACTATTGTATATGTCAGCTTTACGTGTGTGGCAATGGCCTGCAGTGTGGGTGTGGGTGTTGAGGTACAAGTTTTAAGAGAAAAAAGGCAGAGCAAATAATTAGCTCATATATAAACAAGCATTTTTTCATAAAAAGATGTAGAGGTATACAATACATCCTAAGAAAAAAGACTTTATCATTTTTTCCACAGGCACAGATGTCTGTGAGCAGTAAGGGTGTACTCACATTAGGCACAGTTGTCTTGAACCGTACTTAGGCGTGATTATTTTTTTGAACAGATCCACCACTTTGGACGCTCATAAACTTTCATAAAGTCCTCGTGCTGCACGTACTAGGAGGTTTGCTGAAGGTGCAGCTGATGTGCAGTGAGGGGTTTGCATCTTTGATAAACTATGACAGTTCATGCTCATTGAAAAGTAAGAATAATTAATAAATCCATATGAAATAGTACCTTAAAAGGGACGTTGCGTCTTCTGTTTCGTTCTCAGGTGTACTGCACCAAAGTCCAACCGTACTACGACCTGGCACGGTTCGGATAGCCTAGTGTGAGTACACCCTAATGCAGAGTT
The DNA here is from genome assembly GCA_903798195.1 of Danio kyathit. Classification (NCBI taxonomy): domain Eukaryota; kingdom Metazoa; phylum Chordata; class Actinopteri; order Cypriniformes; family Danionidae; genus Danio; species Danio kyathit. The sequence continues at coordinate 43,586,030 of LR812525.1, forward strand.
CAGACTGCACGATTTTCAAAGTAGTTGTGTCACAGAAGTTTGCACTAGGTGACTATCTGGAGAAGCGTTTCGTCACTGCTTTGTTTACACTGCAAGATGCAAGACTTTAAAACTGGAAAAATCACGGACAACGTTGTCTTGGTCCACAAACTACAGTACGTCTCACAACCAATCACGCAAAAATAGACATGGAAACAACGCAAGGTCAAGTATTGTATCTTTAGTTATTAACTACATAATGAGAAAAGAGCTTTTATAGGGGTAGAAAATTGACTTATTTTGCTCACCTGGATTTTGAAGTTGAAGGGAATTAGCAATTTCTTTTCAACTTTTTTAGACTTAGTTGTAGTATTGCTCATATGACACATCAAGGCAACACGGGTGCTGCTGCCAAATTTACACTAGTTTTTCCTCCATTTCTTGGGTACAAATAGCCTGAAAAGAAGCCATTTTAACTTCTCCTCCAACCTCACGCTGGCCTGCAGATACCCACACTAGTGGATGCTGCACTCTCATTGGCTGTAGGTAATCGCCGATGTTATTTTCAATCAGAACACGCTTCACACAGCAAGATATGAATCGAGTGGCTCCAAAACCACACACACGCATGCACGCACACATACAAATAATATGTATATATATATATATATATATATATATAATATGTATATATATATGTATAGTTGAAGTCAGAATTATTAGCCCCCTTGAATTATTAGCCCCCATTAATGTTTTTCTCTCCAATTTTTTAAAAATCCATTTTAAGGTCACAATTATTAGCCCCTTTAAGCTATTAACCTGCCTAGTTAACATAATTAACCTAGTAGTTAAGCCTTTAAATGTCACTTTAAGCTGTATAGAAGTGTCTTGTAAAATATCTAGTCAAATATTATTTACTGTCATCATGGCAAAGATAAAATAAATCAGTTATTAGAAATTAGTTATTAAAACTAATATGTTTAGAAGTGTGTTGAAACAATAAACAGAGGGGCTAATAATTCTGACGTCAACTGTATATATACATATATATATATATATATATATATAGAATGAATAAAGAATGTTAGATGGAAGCTCTGACATCCTAAATAGGAAAAACAAATACTGCGAAAGTCAATAGTTACAGGTTTCCAAACAACTAAAATAATAGTTTTCCAGGTATTTTTCAAGATATCTTATTTTGTGTTTAACAGAAAAAAGAAACTCAAACAGGTTTGTGACAAGTGAAGGGTGAATAAACGATGGAAGTTGTTTCCAGTTTTGAGTAAACTACACCTTAAAAGGTTGAAACAGTTTGGGTGGCAAAACAGTTACAATTTCAGAAGGTAAACAAAGCCAAAGACTTAAAGAGAATTCAAGGGTTACATTTGCAATACAGATTAAAGATGTTTAAAACTTACTTTAAATCTCTGACTAAAACTCATACTTTTTCAAACATCACACATAACGAATTTACGAATGTTGCATGTCAGACTGTATGAACATGTTTCCAGCTATAAGCCATGTCACACTGTGGGCTCTCAGTTGTCATTAATGTCACACTGAACGACGAGTTGTACAGAGTTTTGCATCATCAATCCGCATATGATTGTAAGCCGCATTTACATGAAGAATTAAAATGGCAGCTAGCAAATGACACCAATCTCTAGCAGGGCTGGGCAATAAGGCAAAAATGCAATCTCGATAATTATTTTCCATATTGAATAATAACGATATATATTTCGATATAAGTTGTTAATGCTTCCCGATTTAAAAGAGTACCCCAACAATGACTGAAGCCACAAAAATTAGAGGGTCCATTAAATTGCATAACATATTTTTGGCCGATCAATTTTCGGTGGCTGAAAATTCAGTACATCTATAATATCAACACTCTTTTAGATTCCCATTGTTGCATATTTCTGCTGTGTGCCTTTTTAAACCAGTAGGTATCATAATGTAATGTCCAAGGCGTGATTTATGCACGTGATGTATGCAACAGTCATATATTAGTTTATATTGGTTACGTGGCGGGTGTTGCGCTCATGCTCTGTCTCGTTAACATGCTTAAATACTTGTGCTACATGACAATGTAAAAGCTTTTTTAGCCCTCGTGTATGAGATTTAAGGTTTGGGACACCGCTGAAGTCATTCGCTACTGTTTTTAATGATGCGAGACTCACATTAACAGGTGAAAATTCGATCTACCTGCTTACACTGCAGACACGAGGGCACGGGTCCGATTTAACCGATGAATCGAATAAATTTCCACATATGAACAAGGCCTGAATCTAACTAGAGTAACTCGGAATCCATGTGATTTTTTTCTGCTGATACATACAGTACATCTGTGCCACATGGGAGAAAAAAAATCTAAATTCAGTAACTTGAACCATGCAGTGTAAATGCAGCTGAAATGGAAAAAGAAAGCTAAAAGTAACTCCATATAGTTCCTAACAATTACAAAAAAGTGTTGGTGAATTTAATATACACTCAAAAATATTGTTGCTGCTTGTTCAAACTACGTATTCAAAATGAGCTGAATTACCCCAATTCTTTAGTTTTATCAGGAACAACTTAATTGTTTTGTTCAACCAACTTTAATTGGTAAAAATTAAGGACAACATGAAGAAATTGTTTGGAACCTAGGGCTGTGCGATTAATCGAAATCGAATTGCAATTGCAATTTGAAACGTTGCGATTAGTTAATCGCAAGAGGTTGCGATATGAAATATATATGTATTATTTTATTTCCCCTGCCCAGAGCAAATGCGTGACTGTAGTTTGTGTGTGATAGTCTTATTAGCCAACTGAGTGAGCACACTTTGTTCTGCCCAATCAGAATTGCACAACCAAATTACAAAGAACGCCCACAATAAAAAAAAAAAGAAAACAAACAGGAAAGTGTGAACAAGTGGAACAAGTGCTTCAGAAGCATTAATAGACATTTTAATATCGAAGAAAAACAGCATTACTGTAGTAATATGGGAATATTTTGGTTTCAAAGTCTCAGACACCGAAAAAAAAGGTCATTTTTAAAATCTGTCGCAGAATTGTTCCCATGACTTACAGATTATTGAGTCGAATATTGACAACAACAAAAAAAATATTCAAATAAAAAAAATTGATATTGATATTTTCCCTAGATCGCACAGCCCAAGTGGAACCCATCATTTTTACAGTGCAGGTTTCAACATTTTTATTTATTGGACATTAAGAAAAGAATATGTATACAGTATTTTTTTAAATGAATAAAAACCAATAAAAAAGATTTATGTAGGTAACTTTAAACACATTAGCACACTCCACCACCAAACAGCAAAAACTTTCCCCTAAAAACAAGGCATATCAGAATACCTTCCATTCAGGCAGTTTGGCCAGAAGAACAGGACACTGACGTCTGCTCATCACCATAACTACTGAACTTGAACCACCAACCTTGGCTGACCTCATCTAAATAAACAACAGGAGAGACAGAGGTCTGGCCCCATCACAAACACACACCGAGAAAGAGTGAGGAAAAAGAGCATATGATAGACAGCAAAACAGAGCCGTTTTCTTTATGCAGCCCTGATCATGTGCTTGACAGTAGTTCAGGGTGAACTTACAGCTGGATGACCAGGGGCACAGAGACTGAGAGAGCGAGAAAGACAGCCACGAACAGAGAAAGAAAAAGAGAGAGAGTTTTGACAGTAAAATTACCACCAAGCATACCAATGAGCATTCAATAGGCCACCGCTACACTAGCAAAAGTGTTTGTGTGCGCGCTGGTAAAGGCAGAAGAGACAGTAATGAGAGGCCAGTGTCACGCATCGGTGACCACTCGCTCTTGCTTTCACTCCTCCTGAACCTCACCTTGAAACAACAGCATCACATACTAGACATTTGACAAGGTGTCATTTAACCTGTTGCCGGTGTGGTGATGGCACTCTTGAAAAATGCCAAGAAAAGCTGTGACGAACTGCAGGAGACAAAAGCCATGGACATTCTGCAGCTAAATATGCATGTCGCTCGTTTTCCGCATGTTGTTCGGTTCACAGAGAACTTGGACAATTATATGAATGACAACATATTCTAATAACTATTCTAACTTGAAATAAATATGCAAAACAAATCAAACCCAAATCAATTCAATCATGCTTCATTGTTAGCTTAAAGTTAATTGCATTATACACGTCACTTTAAAAGTTGAAGCACATTTCAGTTGCAAACAATTTATAATCCAAGAAAAATGGTGCACAAATTAAAATCTGCATTTTTGCTCTAACACCGTCATCAAGTCATTATCTTATGAAGTATTCATGTGCCAATAATAAAATTTTCCTTGGTCAACTCCATCATCAGTCAAAAAAAGTTCAGACTTGAAAATATAAATGGTGGGCCCACAGAATTGGGTGAACAATGTTATGCATTAATTCCATGCTAATTAAATAATACAAATGCAAGGATTAAAAAAGGAAGATTATTGATTGATAAGAAATTGTGTAGCCTGTTTCTGGTCAATAACTAACTAAATAAATGAATTGATCATTTGAAATGAAAGAATCTATCACTCAATCACTCAACAGTTCTGACTTTCTTGTTTACCAGAGCTGGGTAGCAGCAAAGTCCCTTTAAGGCAAGTCATTTCACTCGGCGGTCATCTTTGAAAGGCCTCTCGGGCAGTATGCTCGGGCATTCTGTCTGAATGGGGTTTCTCCAAAACTGTTTGTCAGGCGTACGATTACACTTCACATTTGAAATCACCAAAAATATTACACAACAACTGTCTTATAAAATTTCGTTTTATGTGAATCAAACGCATATTTTCAGGTTGCTCGAGCTAATGCGTATGCGCACTCAAAAGGAACGAGATAACGACACCAACCTCATTTATGGCCGTTCTACTCATTATCATCCTCTGGATAATGCTTCGCCTGATCGCGATGCTCTTCTGAAGTAATCCACAACTTGGTCTTGATGGCGAATCTCCTCCAGAAAAAACAGCGGCTCTTTGCTTACAAGTTTGTGGGTGTTTCTGTAGCTGCTGCCATGTGATGTGTGTTTGACAGTATGGACTGTACCTCGCGCTCATTTCATACAAATTACAAAACCAGAAAAGTTTTGTTATCAAGTGCACTTGGTTTATTTAAAAGGTCAGATTTCAAGCTTTATGTGGATATTTTTCTTATGTCTGTGAAGCAGTGTTGGGGAGAATACTTTGTAAATGTATTTAGTTACAGAATACAGAATACCTGCTTTAAAATGTATTTTGTAATGTATTCAGTTACTTTGCTTAATCCTGGTACTGTATTCTAAATACTTGGAATACTTCCCCTTGAAAACAGCCTTTAAGTCTATTAAATGTCACACTATGCGTTGGTAGCAATTTGTGCAGGAAAACAGAGGGCCTCTAATGCTAAACATTATTGACTGACAGGGAAAAATAAATAAAACAATATCATTATGTTTATTAAATAATGTTTATTTATCAAAGTGTCAACAAATTCAATTTCTGTAATAAAGATAAAAAGTGCTTGAACATAGACAGCATTATTGTCTGTAATATACAGTATATGTATATAATATGCATTTTGCTTACCCTTTGTATTTCACAGTCTGCACAGAAAAATATCAGGTATACAAGAAAAGAAAAACTTCAAAATAGTTTATGTAAAATCAAGGTAATGTAACAGGCTCTATCCAACATTTTAATTTCTATTATGAAAACTTCTCCCCTAAGAGCAATATTGCAAATATTAGAAGAATGCAAAATGTGTTCGCTTTACAAAAATGTAAACATCAAAATGAACAAGTTTTGTTTTAAGTCAAACATATTAGCCAGTATAGCCACCTATCTACAGTAGGCTACCTAACTACCTATGCTTTCCTAATCAACAGACAAGTAAAGGCGGTTGTAACAGAGACATTTTAAAGTGCTTATCTGTCATTCTGTTGGGATGAGGAGTAAAAATGAGCCCTCCCTGGCTGAAGAGTCGCTCTACAGGAGCACTTGATGGCAATGTAGTGTTGTACTTTATGAAGAGGGCAAACGAAACATCAAGCAGCGAATTCACGAACAATGACGGCAAAAAAAGCAGTTTATTTGAAAATCATGGTTGTTGTCCGGTTGTTCGGTGTTTGCGAATGTCCTTTTTGCTGCGTGAGAAAATGGAGGTGTGGCGTGAGAGCGTGAGAACAGGGTCATTTGCGTGAGTCTCACTGAGTTTAACGCTGGTGATAGCAGTCGGAAGTGTAGCTTCTGTTTGTATGATTTCGGCGGCAATTTAGTAATATTATTATGGGCCAGACACGCATCGCCTGAAGTATTCCAATGGTATTAGGAAAGTAACTGTATTCTAAATACCCTGTTTAAAAGTAGTAACTGTAACGGAATACAGTTACTCATGAATAGTATTCTAAATACGTACCGCCGGTACATGTATTCCATTACTCCCCAACACTGCTGTGAAGCAAGTATTCACTAAGCTTCCAGTGTGTTTGTTGACTACCAAATTGCATTAAAAGCAAACGTCTGATCTGAGCTAACCCCGGGAGAAACGTCAGTCTATATCGATCACTGATTGGCTCCTATACTAGTAGGCAGGGTTTCGTTCGCCAAATTGACCGTTACACTTTTCCCAATTCAAAACTATACGAGTGACATGTCTTGTGTATTCTATAGTCTTTGGTTGCGGCTAGAAGGGCATCCGCTGTGTAAAACTTATGCCAGAGTAGTTGACGGTTCATTCCACTGTGGCAACCCCTGATAAATCAGGGACTAAGCCGAAGGAAAATGAATAAATGAGTTCTGACTTTCTTTACAATTCACTGACCTTTTGATCCTTTGATTTATATTAATAATACACTGTAAAATGTGATTAGTTACTTCACTTTTAAGAGAGTAAATTAATGCATTGCCCTAAAAGCGCCAAGCTGACTTTACTTAAAATTGTGAGTTGCAACAGTTGCAACTTAGCCCCATTAGGTTAACTTTCTTATAACTGAAACTTAGCTCTTATGCCCAATTTTGTGTTCATATGGTTGTTTATTTATGTAGCATTGTGTTTCTGTGAGACACAACATTTCGTTCCAATGCATGTCCAAACATGTATTGAAATGACTTGGTTTGATAATTATGCACATAGTGCATTAATTAAACATGTTGACTTAATTTAAATAAAAGTAATGTCAACTAATCACTTAAAACAGGTTTAACCACTTTAAGTAAAAAATGTATCCCTTTTTAAAATGGAATTAAAAATAAATAGTGAAATCCAGTAAAAGGGAGAATTAGAAAATTACAAACTATTGTTCCCCACACAAATCAGAATTGCAACTGTGATTAAAAGTAAACTAGAAAAACTATTATATATTAACTTACTCTAGTCCATGGCAGACACAAGTTTTCTACGGTCAGCTGATATACTGTAAGAATACTGACAAACCACAACCACTCATTATTAAAATGAAACTCTATTTACACAGACTGCCTGTGTTACATTATAAGGAACAGCAGGTAAATCCATCAAATTCATCTGAGAAGCCTCTAAAAGCCTCCTGTTTCTCTCTCTTAATCCATTGCCTGTGTGCACTCAGCAGTAGGTTGGCAGAGCAGGAACTACATTTTCCTGTCTGGCACATGCAGACATGAGCACAGCCTTCCAACTGGCACAACTATGGGGCAGCACCTCGTCACCCATCGGGCATTCACAGACACACACACACACACCAGGTGCTCAGGCCCACATTCCACTCCCCTCATTTATAGAACATAACTTATGATGTACAAATTAAGAGTTAGTGTTTACAGGCTCTAGTGAAAGTGGCCTCCTGTAGTTCCAGTGAAAGAGGGACTTTGGACTGGCAATAGGAAGCAGATGTTGGGCAAAGGGCTGCCATTAGCTAGTTTCCCTTTACAAGAAAAGGTGAGCTATTACACAAGAAAATAAATTCACAAATAAACAGCAAAAAAGGGGCCTGCTGTTCAGCGGAGCAGCCAGATGGATATTATGACTTTTTTTTCATTGCATGTTGTGTTGTGTAATGACTATATAATATAAAATTATATATATATATATATATATATATATATATATATATATATATATATATATATATATATATATATATATATAATATAAGTAGTCAGAATTATTAGCCCCTCTGACTTAGCCCCCTGTTTATTGTTTTACCTAATTTCTTGTTTAACGAGAGCAGATTTTTTCAACACATTTCTAAACATGATAGTTTTAATAACTCTTTGTCAAAATATATTTGCCATGATGACAGTAAATAATGTTTTACTAGATATTTTTCAAGACACTTCTATACACCTTAAAGTGACATTTAAAGGCTTAACTAGGTTAATTAAGTTAACTAGGCAGGTTAGGGTAATTAGGCAAGTATTGTATAATGATGGTTTGTTTCTGTAGACTATCGAAAAAAGAAATAAAAGGGGCTAATATTTTGACCTTAAAATAGTTTTTAAAAAATTAAAAACTGCTTTTATTCTAGCCGAATAAAACAAATAAGACTTTCTCCAGAAGAAAAAATATTATCAGACATACTGTGAAAATTTCTATGCTCTGTTAAACATCATATGGGAAATAAAAAAATAAAATAAAAATAAATAAATAAATAAAGGTATGAATAAAGATCACAATTTATAATGCTTTAAATGGAAGCCACTTACACCTAAACTGTTGATGTCTAGGTTACAAGGTCAATCTTATGTTTATTCAAAGCTTTTCTGAGGTGATCCTATTGTTATTGACTGCATTGATTATTGACTATACATCACTACCAATCAGCCCTATATGCCAGATCAACCACAATGTGCCTGACCTCCCCCTTGAGTTTTATAACTCTCACACACACAGGCAGACTAGAAAACAGGTCTGATTACATCATATGACTATACCGCTGACAGAAGCATGTTTAGGCCTAGTTTCCTATACTTTGATTACTTCAAGCATCATGATTGATTGGACTGTTATCCAATTTGGTTTACAATGGCTCCAATAATAATAAATAATAATAATAATAATGATATATATTTTACATATATTTTTATCTACTGTCCTGCACTTACAGGACTCCAGATTAACATTGGAGAGCAGTGGCTCTGTGACACTCAGGATAGATGAATGAACAAATAGATAAATATTTTTCATTACACACTGAAATTGTTTCTAAGTTCCTCAGAAAACTCAAGTATCTTAAGTAATCATATCTTCATTGAACAATGTTTAGCCATTGGTATTGAAAAATAAATATACAGAGAAAAAAAAAAAAATTTCAAAGTGAATTTTAAGTGAACTTTGAACCTCTGAAAATAAACAGAGAATTCCACATCAAGCTCAAACACTTCTTGAAATTTTGTGTATTAAATGCATACTGGACAGCATTGACAGCTTTTTTGTGATCAGATCTGTCTATTTCAACACATACAGTACGTTTACACTGCGAGGCTTAGTGCATAAATCTGATGTTTTTTACAGATCTGATTTTTTTGCATAGCTGTTCACATTGTTGTTCCAAAATTTGAGTATATATAGTTACAGACAGCACAAAATGTCTAATTATGCACACAAAACGTGTAGTGTAAGAAGCAAGCATGTTGTCAAACTATTGCCCTTTTTACAGACAACCGGGGTGTGTTTCATGAACTGTAAAGGATTGTTCTGCTACTATTAATGTGCATTTTGCCATTTGAAACCTTTAATAAGTCACTTGTGATTGAAATCACTGATCAGTTGTGATTTATTAAAACCGCAGCACCTGCCCTTCTATCTTTCTTTCTCTCGAAGAGAAAGTTAATCCTTAAAATGAAAGTGCACCCTCCTTTGCGCACGGATCCCCTATCTGCAACACCCCTGACGCTCTTTAACATCGCAATCAACCCGTGCCCCAATTGTTAACAAGCACCCATTTTGGCTTCAATTTTTTTTTTCAAAATAAACAACCACTTCTGTGGTAAAGTCACATGTGGGCAAAAAAAAATCAGATTCAGGCCACATTTGCCTGCAGTGTAGACATATTGACATCTATTGACTCCTAAACACAATCAGCAGACCTCAGCACAGAAACTAAATTGCATAATGAGCTTATAAATACTTGTGTTAAATCCCTGATATTATCCCTGATACAATTTCAGTAAAAAAAAAAAAAAAGAGCTCATAAACACACTTTTTTATTAGATGACCTCTTCTTTCAGGAGAAATCAATCTACTCAAGCCCAATTTTAGGACTGTGGCTTTATAAAAATTACATGCTTTGTTAAACAAAGAACATAAACAGGGTCAGACATCTAATGGGACGTTCATAATGTGCAATAATACAGGCCTGCAATAACACAAGCCCACATGAATATCTGATAACCAAAGAATGAGCAACAGCCTATAACAGTTCTGCCGTGATCAATATTGTTAATAAATGCAAATAAGTTATAATGGAAATGAAGGATATAACCATAAAAGGCATTTAGGCGATATGGGTGGGTGTGTATGTGTGTGTGAGTGAGTTGGACATCTTGATGATATAAAGGTAAAAAGCTTCACAACAAACAAATCAACCTTAATCCACACATTGGATCAATGCGGCTGCTATAGGGCCTCCGGGTCGCCTTATATTACTCCTCAAACTTCATATTCACTCATTGATTTGCTTTTCAGAATAGTATATCACTGAGCTCCAATGGGAGAACGGATAGAGACAGGGGCCAGGGTCAAGCACAGCTCGCATGCACGTTAGCGTAATATTGATGTCCCGGCAGAAAGAAATGACTAAATATCCAGATCAATATCTAGTTTCCCTGCAACAGCCGAGCAACGAGGTGGGGAAATATAAATATACATCGTTATGACCGCAGAAGCCATCATAATGAGAGAGCTGAATGAATGTTTCCCTTAAGGTGAAGTGTTTGATTAGCGGAGGGCAGAGGTTAGTGCCGATATATGCTGATCCGGGAAAAAACGAGACTGATGGCCAGGGCTGAGCAGGGGCTACAGAGGTGACAGCAGAACAGGGCTGAGCTCAAGTAAGGATTGTCCATACATGTTAATCGAGGTTTTAGTCATTCGTGATGAAGCAGATTTCATTGCGGTAAACTGAAGGAACTACAAGGTCTTCATGAATAATGTTAATTAAGAATATCTGATCTTCTAAGAATAAAAAAAGAGCCTTTCACATTGTTTCTATATAGCAGAAAGTCATCCTAGTTGGCTAAATTTAGAGAGCATTGATGGGAGAGTATCCCCAAATACATTTTTTGCATTTTGATTTGCTCAAACAACTCACGATCCTGTTTTCGTGACTTTACAACAAGTTTTTGAAATCTGTGCGAGACTGATAATGGCAGTCAGAAGAGAGAACAATAGCAAATTTACTGTCCAGACCATAGACACTGCATTATGAACACCTTGAATAAGCGTTAATAAATGAAAATTGGAAGTTTATGGATATGATTAAAGATTATGAGGTCAAATTCATTTGTAGAAAATAATAAAGTGCACACACATCATTTATATAACAAGCACTAATATAGATGACGCGACAGCAGCCATATTGCCCTAGACCACACACCTGCTGATGGAGAGGAGTGATGAAGCCAATTATGATATGGGAGGCCAGTGGGCAAATTTGGCCAGGATGCTGGGGTTAAACCCCTACTCTTTTTGAAGGACCTCCTGGGATTTTTAACAACCACAGAGAGTCAGGACCTCGGTTTACCGTCTCATCTGAAAGACGGCACTCACTTAGCAGTATAAGTCCCCACACTGTAAAAAAATAAATCTGTAAAATTTACGGTAAAAAAAACGGCAGCTGTGGTTGCCAGTATTTAACCGTAAAAAATACAGTATAAACCGTAAAAGTAAATTCTCATTTTTACAGTAAACTACCGTATTTTATTAATTTATAGAAGTAATATGTCTGTATTTTAAATTAGCATCCATCTACACATCTTTTGTTACACAGATAGACATGATAACACAGCCATATGCAGGTGGTGATGAGAAAGATCATACATAATGAACCAATGCTCATCACAAACAACTTTTCCCACAATCAGAAAAGTGTATCAGTGTCTCAGAAGGTGCTTAGTGTCATTCACACAGCTACTAAACACCAGTATGGTAACACGCATAAAATTAAAGTCATGAAATAAACATTGTTTATCAACATTAGATGTAACATAACTCATTAATATACATTACTGATGGGGAAACAACTAAAAAGATTTATAGTAATGCCAACAAAAAGCATAAAAGTGATCTGCCATGCAGGGAAATCTGGGAAAGTAAATTTATGGTTATTCGCCAAATATATTAAGGAAACATACTGTTAACCAGGTTGCGGATTTGTACTGAAGCATTTTTACAGTTTTTTTACTGTTGAAATCACGGCCATTTTCTACAGTGCATCAATGTACTGGGGCAAATTGAGGGCCCCCTGCTGGTCTCACTAACACACTTCCGGCAGCAACCTAGCTTTCCCAAGTGGTTCCCATCCAGGTACTGACCAGGCGCAGGCCTGCTTATCTTCAGTGAGCAACCATGTAGAGCTGCAGAGAACTAGCTGCCAGCAATACTATATACAAATTTATATACAAGCTTTATATGTGAAGTAACTGAAATTTCATCTTTAGATGAGGTGACTGTTGGGGCCATATTAATATTCTTTATTCGCATAGCTGAAGTCCAATTGATTTGCTTTGTATTTCAAACATTATGATTTATGTGAATTGAAATTAATTTGTAAAGTAGACTGGTCCTCTGTGCATCATACAGCACACGCAGGTGTATATCATTATTTCTGTATTGTTTGGTAGGATCAGCTTAGTGTAAGGGAGCAACAGTTTTTTCTAGTCACATTTGACTGCAACATGACATTCTTGTATTATTTGTGAATCACTGGAAAGCAACCGAAGAGTGTGATAAATAAACTTTTCATTTAATATTAGGAGGAAAATAAATATATTTATGCTTTTTTGGAAACAAACACTTAGGATAAGTTCACTCTGAAAGTAATGTACACATTTCACAATTTAGAAAGTGTTCTTTTAACTCCAAAATGGAGGGAGTCATATGTACATACACCCAAGAAGTGTTAAGTTAAACTCAAATTGAGTTAAATGTACACTGATTTTTTGCTGTTACTTGTTAAGACCCCACAGACACCCTGTTGACTACAGACAACTACAAAAAACTAGTTCAATAGTTAGCAATATTTTCCATCAACAATGCATAAAAGTTGATCTAAAGTGAAAGTGAAGACATTTACAAAACATTAATTTCTTTCATTTAATTTAATTTCACTACATTCAATGCATTTTGGATTAAATAAATGTAGTGTTGACCGGAGACTGAACACTGAAATCATTGCTAAAAACTCCATTGAAAGTATAATGAGGTGAATAAGTGTATAAGTATGAATAAGGTCAACTCTGAATCTGTTTGCTTGTGGTGAGAAAGCAACTCAACCAAAAGGAACAGCAAACCACAATGTAAGATGTTATGTGTATACTTTATTATGCATATGTTATTATGTGTAAAAAAAATAGCAGTATTTGTACTTATTTTAAATTGCATTGTGGGTTAGCCTAGAAGGGGTCATCAAACTTGGTCTTGGTGGGCCGGGGCTCTCTGAGTTTAGCTCTAACTTGATTCAACACAACCTGCCTGGACAATTGCAAGTATACCTATAAGCCGCGGTCATACTGCAATTTCACCCATAGACTTCCATTCATACGGAAACGCAAGGTCGTGTGACAAGTTTTGCATGTCACTGCATTGCAAAGTTCAAGCATGGTGAACTCTGACCTGCAAAATAGCACCACGTGATTGCGTGAGACCAATATAGGATCGAAACATGACCTCTCTTTACATAAATTTAAAACATGGAGCAAACACTCGCTTTATTAATGTCTAAACATCTTGTTTTATCCTGCCCCTTTTAGCAGTGCTGTACGACAGAATTTCACATGCTCAAACTCTAGTGTGACTGTGGCTTGTTTATTAGCTTGTTTCAAGTGTGTTTGGTTAGGGTTGGAGCTAAAAACTGCAGGACAACGGCACTCCAGGACCAAGTCTGGTGACCCCAGAACAAAAAGGTCATATGTGAAATGCCTAATTCTTTTGCCTAAACTTTTAATTGCTCAAAAATTTTAAATAACTGCAGCAAAGAAGACACAATAGTCCCACTGAGATGCTGTCCATCCATTCTGACACAATTGTACAAAAATGAGTAGAATCCCAAATCGTAGGCAGTTGTGCTACAGTATGAGATGAGAGTTACGTCCCAGTGACAAATGTTGGGAACATTTAGAAATACTGCAACATTGTAATACTTTTGAACACTGTTGCAAAACAAAGCAAACAAGGCCATACCTACCAGAATGTTAGTGTAAGTGAACTTTTCAAAGAAGCAACAACAAATTAAATTTATTTTAAATCAGAGTAAAGAAATTCAGTCCCACTTCATATTAAGAGGCCTTATCATGTATTTGCATTTCAAATTAATCAGTTGGTCAAATGCACTTTTAATGTATGCCTTTTACATTGTACTTATGTTTTTTTTATTATTAATTATTTTGTGTAATTACATTTTAAATTGCACTTTTGACCCATGCATGTTTAATGTCACCAAGTATGTGCCTGTATGCCACTACAATGTGCAATACAATATGAACACAATAAGCATGGGGGGGGTTGGACAATAATTTGCATATTACTGACGTCATCACATTCTACCTTTTCTGTTTGTTTAACAGCCTATGGTAAATAAATGGGGTATTTTATATTTGCACTACGCTTTATGTAAGCATGTCAATTTGTCAAAATGTCAATTAACTAAATTTATTGCTGTTTGAATACAGTATATCATTATAGATGAGTAGTGAATTTGCAGTAATCTCTCAGACGTAATAAACTCTGAAACTCTCACTTAAAACATCTCTGATAGTGAACAAGAAAGAATAAACTGTCAAATTAAATTGTTAAAATAAAGGAGAAGCAGATCGGTTTGACTGTACATGGGAAATACCTTCACTCTGCCGGTGCCAATCATTTGCCGTCGGTAACGCAGAGGGGTGATCTGCTGTCAGGCTGCAGGTGGGAGAGGCTGCTGTATGAGGACTGGGCCGCCTCTCAGTGCTCTAAGGCGGGGGAGGGGCCGGCGGCCTTTTGCCACGCGGCCGGCGGCATCACCCGCAGCTCGTTGAGAAGAGTAGGGACGGTACAGTAATGGACAAATGACAGTCTATAAAAATCTCCAGTAACACAAAAAAGTCGCTAGATTTGTCGCTAGTCGCTTTTTTGAAAATCTGTCGCTAAGTTGGCAACAGTGGCGCAAACGGAAGAGCGGGGAGCTGGAGGGGTGAGAGGTTTGGGGACATGGAGGCGCGTGAACTGTAGCGCGGAGGGGTTGCGCGCGACCAGAAGAGCACGCGCACAAGCACCAGTTTTCAGCTCGGACTGTACCAAAATGCTGAGGAGCGGGGGGAGGGGGGATTCCGGGAGTTTACCGGGAGATTTACATTGTATTTATTTTTGATGCAAGTAGCTAGTTAAGGGCACTTAATAAAAAGTGGGACCAGAAAAACAATTACATTTAATGTACAATATTTAAAAAACAAATAAATATCTAATAAATATTTGAAAATACATCAAATAAATTAAAGAATAACAATATGATAATGGTGACGCAGTGGCGCAGTAGGTAGTGCTGTCCCCTCACAGCAAGAAGGTCGCTGGTTCGAGCTTCGACTGGGTCAGTTGGCGTTTCTGTGTGGAGTTTGCATGTTCTCCCTGCGTTCGCGTGAGTTTCCTCCGGGTGCTCCGGTTTCCCCCACAAGTCCAAAGACATGGGGTACAGGTGAATTGGGTAGGCTAAATTGTTCGTAGTGTATGAGTGTGTATGGATGTTTCCCAGAGATGGGTTGCGGCTGGAAGGGCATCCGCAGCATAAAACATATGCTGGATAAGTTGTCGATTTATTCCGCTGTGGCGACCCCGGATTAATAAAGACACTACGCCGAAAAGAAAATGAATGAATGAATGAATGAATGAATGAATGAATGAATAATAATATGATCATTTCAAAGGGGCATCCTGGTAACACCCTATATCAGCTTCCTCTTCCGATCAATCAATTAAGGCAAAATCTATCAGTTGATAGATTTAGAACACTTGATTAATTATGTGGAAATCCATGCGTTTCATTTTCCATTCAGCACATAGCTTCACCAACAGACTCGGATCCGCAGACTTATTTACAGCTCCAAACCATTAGAGAAAACAGCTGCACACTCGTGGTTCAACTCAAACACAGACTAACTACCATAAAAAGGGAGAAGAGCAGATAATGCCTTACCTCTTAATTAAACAAACACCTCTGCCTGTACTTAATCACTCAGTCCACTCACGTTCCCTCTGTGTATCATAAAACAAAAGAGGCCTGACTAAGGGGACATTCAATGACCCCATCCACACCACAGTCCAGCCCTCTACCCTTAAATCACGGCCTCTGTGGGCTCTTCAGCATGGCCTGTGGCAGGGGAACAGAGTGGGCGGTGGGTGGCAGCAGTGGAAAGACTGACACGGTGTTGCGGCAGTAAGTAATGCGCGTATGGATTAGCGCCATGATGGCCTGATCAATACCGGCGGTTCCAGCCATTAGGAATGCAGCAGAAAACGACCCCCTATGGCAATAAAGCATGGTGTCCGCTGCTACTTCATTTGCTGCCTCCATTAGTGTAATGGTATCATTATCAACTGTGGCAGTATTTTTTCTAACACTCCCACCCTCCCTCGCCAGTTTCTGTCTTTTCAGATTTCAGGAATCAGAAGTCATGAGCTTGCACTGCCTCCGTATTTTGTTTCTTTTAACATCACCAAATATAAATCTGCCCCCAGCACGGCTTGAACACTGGTCTAATTATGTATTCCTGAGTGTGTTTTATGTGGCTGTCCGACACTGTTTCTCTATTATGGACTCATTAATAGGACGTAGGCATACGGTGACTAACGGAGAGGGGGGGAACGACAAGGGGGGGCAGAAAAGCTGCTGATTATGGCGAAAGTGACACCACCTCCCGCTAAAACACCAGCTTCAACATGACAGCGGCTCGGCAGTAGGACCTATAAATCGTTACTTTAACACTAATTTACAGAGGAACATTTTGTGGGAGAAATTGATTAATCAAGACTGGCTGTGTGGCCTCATAATCAGGCCTGAACTGAAGCTAGCTGTTAATTTAACAGAATTGCCAAGGGGAACACAAACCATTTTAATGAGTGTTCAGAAACGAAATGGGCCTAAACAGCTTCCTCCAGCAACACACGAGCAGAGAAAGCCAATGAGCCGAGAACTCTCTGAAAGATGGGCCGGGTGAAGCGAAAGCCTCTAAACATCTGGCAACCCTCACATGCACCAAAATAATGCACTTCGTTCTTTTTATTTTTGTTTATTGTTATTTTTTAAACAAAAAGCATCACAGTAAAGCCATAAATAATTGTATACAGTCATCAAGCAATGTGTCAAAAGCAGCGATGGAGGCCAACAGAAGTTGTGTGAATAATAAAACATGCTCAACAGATGGAAAGATGACTAGCAGAAAGTGATTTCTAATTCCTTAATGTGAGGAAATAAAAACAACAGGGACCACGTTTCCCTGCGAATACAATTAAATTGTCAAAGTGGAATGTATTTATATATTTATTTATTGCCACATATACATGATATACATGAAAATATTACATGATAAAAACAAATTCGTATTACAATAAAAAGTTACTTAGACTATATATAAATAAATAGAATTCATACAAAAATGTATTACTTATATAAGTTAAATATGATTTTTCAGTTCAATTTTTGATAAATAATTTAAGATTCTTCCTCATGTTACCTTTTTAAAATTATCCATCAAAGTACTTTCCTCATAAAAATGGTCTAATGGTATTCAAACTTCCACTTTCCAACAAAAATATGTTTCATGGTAAGAGCAGCTTGGCAGTAATTACTTTAGGTGCTTTGTTATTCTGTAAATACAATGAGTCAACCTAGAATGTCCAATTCGACATCTAGTATAGACAGTTTGTTCATGCCTGGTCTCAAAATTATAATTTGCAAAGTCTCTTTGATTTATTTTGTCAAAATGGAATTTATAATTGAACAATACTTCAGAGGGCTTCTTGTGGTCACTGGCAATGCTACAACTCTGATCATCCAATGTGCCTTGATCAACCATTACAAGAATATTTTAGGGTTTAGGGCCACGTAAGGCTAATGCTAGAAGGATGAAGTCAGTTTTAAATACACTATTAGCCAATAGTCTCCTTCTTTTAGTGGATGATAATAGAAGTGGTCTTTTTATCATACACGTGCGCCACATATGCTTAGGAAATGCCTGGCAAAGCTGAACCAAGGATAAAAATAATTTCTTGAGATGGATAGTTCACAGGCCTTCTGCTGACATCCATCCACATCATAGTTATTGGGCATAAATGCGCACATGTTTATAGCTGAGATAACAATGTACTCCCTTTTATTTATTAATGCGATCAAATGGATTTGCATTTTATTGTTATTAAGGAGCCACACAAAAAACTCCAGTCTTGCTGATCTGCGGCTTTCAGTCTTATTTCTGTGATGTAGATAGATAAGATAAAATTAAATGGACAGGCAGACAGGTCTGCTACCCTTTCCCCGTCTGCTGTACAGACCCAAAACCAGCTGGATCAAGCTCTCAGATAGTCAGAGACTCATCTGGTCCCTACAGCAGCTGCAGTAAAGTGAAAGAACCACGCACTACATAGGTTCCCTGCTGTCAGACAAGATCCAAAAGCATGCCTTTAGAGAGAGAGAAAGGATGAAAACTGAACAAAAGAAAGGGAAAAAAGTGGGAAATGAGCTCTGTGGACCAAAAAGAAAGAGAGAAGTTGCTGCCAGAACTACTAATAACTCAACTTCACTGACTAGTGGATACAACATAGAACATTCGCACAAGTTAAAATTTATTGGTAACCACAATGAAAATGCCAGGTTCACAAACATTTTTTTTCTTTTACAATAGCCACTAAATAAGATTATGTATTATTTGTAAATACTTGACATGTCATGAACAAGAAAAAACATGTCATAATACTGTAAATGAGGTCAGCACAATATATCATTTCAGCATCGATATCGCAATGTGATCATTCGCAATAGTCACATCACAGGATCTGCAATGTCAAGTTCAGCTTATTCAAAATTTTGAGTGGAATTATAACTGACTAATAACCATATTTTTGAGTGATTTAGAAGCTTAACGTTAATAGAGTGGAAAGAGTTGCTTTGTTTTTAAGGCCTATAACCATGAACAAGAAATTATAACTAGGGCTGCACGATTAATCTCGATTCTACTACACACGATTTTAATTCAGCTTTTCTGCGATTTAGCCAATTATATTTTCAAGGTCAAGAGAGAAGCGTAAAGGCGAATGCACAAGTCTTCACAGCAACATGGACACATCCAAATGGCGATAAAAGTGTAATGTACTGTATTTATAAGCAGTGGTGTAGTCGGGGCTATATGCACTTATACTGTACTCCGTATGCCTACTTTTTTCCACGAGCTGTTTGGGTATTACGACTTCTGAGGATATAATAATTGCATATACCCTCGATATGCTCACTTGTTTGCTGATTAGACTTCCCTAATTTACATGTATCCGTGACCCCTTTAACTTTATACAACATGGTTTTTTTAACTTGCATCTTAATTTGTTGCAATTGGTGCATTTTTGTTTAACTTGTTCCATTCTCCGCCCCCCTGACGGCCGCATCAGCACTATCAGCTAAGCATAAATCATAGGATTAGACTATTGGCATCTTGCTTTAAAATGAAAAAAATTGTTGAAAAACTTTTTTTTTTTTCTAAATGGATTATTCACCCAAAAATGAAAATTGTCATCATTATGTCTAAAACATAATAATTCAACTTTAGTATTATGAATAGTTGTATTCTGATGTCATTACAGTGAGTTAACCAACAGGACATTTTTAAAGTCTGTTCAAGTCCACCATCGCAAGTCTATACTAAATGTATAATTATAACCAACAGTAGACCTACACATAGGCCTAATATTATTATTGTTGGTTTGCCATCAGTTTGAGAACTAACAATAATAATAGTCTACTCATATTAACTTTTATTTACATCTACAGAATCTTGAGAAAATCTTGATTTTATTAAAAACAAATTAGTGATTTTCATTTTAGCCAGAATCGTACAGCCCTAATTATAACAATGAAAATTCAATGCTTTTAACTTTTATAGAATGAAGACTATGCAGTTTTATTTGCTTACATTTAATTGTTCAACTTATACTCAAATACACTTAGACTCACCAAAATATACTAAAAACTAAATTAATTGTTGCACATTATCTGGCCTACAATATTATCCCAATCAATATCAAATTATGAGTTCTTTCCAAATTAAGCTAGTCAAGTCATTTGGTGAAATAATTATATTCATATCGCAATAAACTTTGCAAAAAAACTAAATACTGCAATGCGTGAATTTTCCAATATAAAGCAGCCCTATTGTAAATGTTGCTTTCCAACTAAACATCGCTTGCACTGCAGTCTTTAACAATATGCAAGATATCATTGAGAAGGCAAAGTGTGTTTTGCACTGGCTGTCTTGTCATCAGAAACAAACATCAACCTTTACTCTGTAGCATTATTACACGCATCAGCAGTAGCAGCGTTCTCCAGCCTCCGGCATAGACTGCAGCTCTGCACAAGAAGTTTGGCCAGAGGAGAAATGGTTGTGCCCAACTGAACCTGGTTTCTCTCTAAGGTTTTTTTTCCTTCACTTTCGTCAATTGGTGAACTTTGTTCCTCATTGCTGTTGCCACTGGCTTGCATGGTTTGGGACTTGTGGAGCTGCGCATCAATGGATTTGCTCTTCAGTGTTTGTACTCTCAGCACTGAAAATTAAACCACACTGAACTGAAATAAACTGAACTTCAACTCTGAAAACTGGACTGACACAGTTTCAGTTTACTGGAACTTCTGTGTTAAGCTGCTTTGACACAATTTACATTGTAAAAGCGCTATAGAAATAAAGATGAATTGAATACCATTGTCTTTTTTAAAGCTTTGTACAGAAGAGCTTCTGTGCTCCTATTGGTCAGCATCATAGATGTGATGATACTAGTTGTTGTGAAATGAAAATAATAAAATAAAAATAAGTAGATATTCCACAGTAGCCTTTCTGTTGGAACATCATGGCATGTCCAAGGGGTATCAGATGTCATACACTATCAAAAAAACAACAACAACATCATGACTGATTCTTGTGTCCTAACACCTTTTGTTTACAAATCACCACAACACACTACATTAAAAAACCATGGCAAAATAGAGTTGATTTTGAATAGTCTGAATATGGCATGAACTATGCAAGCAGTACGCTCTCTTGAAATGAAAAACAAACACATTATTGTGGGTGTTTAGATTATCAAACAAAAGCATTTTAACTACAGAGAGAAGATCAGAGATTTATGAATCAACTTTTCAGACAAATGTCTAAATCTTTAAATATGACAGCATGCTAAACAATACATTTGCTCCTGGGACTGATTTGTGTAACATTTGTACAGGACTTTTTTTACCCATTAATAATTAATAATAATTTTCTAGGGGCTGCACGGTGGCGTAGTGGGTAGCACGTTCGCCTTACAGCAAAAAGGTCGCTGGTTCAAGCCTCGGCTAGGTCAGTTGGCGTTTCTGTGTGAAGTTTACATGTTCTCCCCATGTTCGCCTGGGTTTCCTCTGGGTGCTCCGGTTTCCCACACAAGTCCAAAGACATGTGGTATAGGTAAATTGGCTAGGCTAAATTGTCCATAGTGTATGTGTGTAAATGAGTGTGTATGGATGTTTCCCAGTGATGGGTTGCAGCTGGAAGGGCATTCACTGCGTTAAACATATGCTGGATAAGTTGGCGGTTCATTCCGCTGTGGCGACCCCTGATTAATAAGGGTCTAAAGGGACTTTAAAAAAGGGACTAAAAGAAAATGAATGAATAATGTTACTAATAAAGAACCGACTTTGTATTTATATGTTGCCCTATTTAAATATTTAAAATGCTTGATTCTGGCTATTGCATCAACATCAATATCGAGGCTTGATAGAATTGACTCTCATAAATGCACAAACTGACTAAATGTATACCTTGAATGGAACACAACAAGCTGTGCGCTGTTTGTCTAAGTTAGTTATGTGTAAGACCTGCACCATGTTATCAGCCTTACATTGTTTATGTTGGTATAAAACCAAATAAATCAATGTTTATACTTTCAGGGTCAAAATGCTTAAAGCCATAATGCTTTATGCATAATGACACTGAAAAGCAACAAGTTCAGATAAACACAGCTGCACAACAATATCACTCTGTATCTGCTAAATTATAAACACAACCTTTTCATTTCCAGCCCAGCTCATATGTGAATCATGTGTTTAGTCAGAAAACAGGTGTAAACCAAACACATGCGCTTCATTCGTGAAATAAACGAGAAACAAATGGGTTCAGCAGACACCTTCAGAGAGTGACAGACACCTGGACTAGTCTAGCATCTTCTCTCGACTTCATTCATTACCACCATCACTGAACACACTGTAACGCCGCCACACAACCCATTCAAGCAAAGTCAGAGTGTGGCAGTCATGAGAAAACACTCCCCCTGCGCGGTGCCTCAACACACACTCGTGTGCCGGACGGCTGTGTGCTTAAAGAGGCAAAACTCCTCCGATAAAAGAATGGAAACATTACAGGAGCAAACAGCAGCATCACATGCGCACTTCAAATGAACACACAGCACCAACCAGCGCATGCAATACCGCCGCGGACGCACTGAACGGTGGCTTACAAACTCCACAACTACATGTGCTGCTTGGCGAACTGAGAGAAAACTACAAGCGATACCTTTCTCCTCTTTTCCCTCTCACTGTCATCCGATCTTTTCATGTTCCTGAAGTACTGTTTACGCTGCCTCGGTTTCATAGAGCGCAGCGCTGGGTCATGTAGTCTTGAGAAGTGTGCCGTTTTCTTGTGAAATTATAGTGAGTAGATTTAAATATGAAATAAGCGATGTTTATAATTGTGTATGACACGTGTATGGCAATAAACGGGGTGTTGTTGTTTTATGTAAGCGTCTTGTTCTTTAGGTCCTTCCCAGCATTCCGGTAAGAACTACATTTCCCAGAATCCTTGCGCCAGGAAAGCCACGCTTGTAATTTGAGTCAAACCGGAAGTGGATATAGGCGCTTCTCACTTTTGGCGAGACAGGTTTGAAACGGTATGCTCTTGCTTTCTTGAAGTCGTTATTAAAATGAATTAAAGAAGTGTTATACTGAATGTACAGAGAGTGCATGTTAATAATTTGTCATTAGTAGATGGAGGGACTCTGCTGTGAGTAATATAAATCCAACATTAGAAAAGCGCTTAGGTATGTTGGTAGTTATTCTCTTGTCCATGAGACATACAGTATGATAAGCATGTTCAGGCATAACATGTTATAAATATATCATTGATTTTGTTATTGAGACCAGGCTCTGAAAGTACTGCAAGAGTCGCGATGTAAATAATCACAGTAGACCATTTTCACTGATATTTATATAATATGATAAACCTATTTGTACATGTCAGTGTACTTAAACACTGTTATATATTTGTGTGTGTGTGTGTGTGTGTGTGTGTGTGTGTGTGTGTGTGTGTGTGTGTGTGTGTGTGTGTGTGTGTGCGCGTGTGTGGATGTGGGTGGGTGGGCCGGTGTAAGATTGACAGTATGATAATCTTGGATAAAAATATCATGGTCTCACAGTATATTGGTATCGTGATGACTGCTCTAAAATATCTTCTTTTTTTAAATATCAAGGTAAAAACCAACAACAACATTGAACACAACATTTTTTTAATACACATTTAAAATATTTTGGATCAGTAAACATCTCAGACTAAATAATTAAAATAAATCATTGACCTCTGCTGTCTTCATTAGTTTCGAAAACACAGATTGTTTTACATCTTTGGAGATCTTTCTTTTCTTTGGATTTAAAGTAAACCCACTGCACGGCTGAGCTCTATACCATGCTTGGATGTTGGTTTACAAGCGATGTTTGCTGAATTGTTGGCTGACCGATAGCTTTTGATGTGGAGATACTGTTGCCCTAAAAAACTAAATAAAATAATCGTAAAAACACAATTTTTTTAAATATACCGTAGGAACGGTATAACAGAAAAGTTTGTAGGTTTTAAAATTTTGACTTTTCCAAACCGTGGTAAACCTTGAAACCATTTATCATGCCATGCCTTGTGTGTGTGTTCAGTAATGATCATGATGAACCCTAAACATTATTGGGACTAGGTTTTGTAAAATGTTGACACTTGAAATAAAAAAAAAGCGTTCATTTAAATTACACATATGAATCAGATTTGGCCAAAATACATATTTTAAATTAAAGACCCAATTAAAACACACAGACCCCTGGCAATCTGATGTAATTATGATGATTGTCTTCGAATGTGACCCAGTGATTGCAGGTGGGTGCAGTTTGATTGGACAATGGGTTAATTAACATCAGAGTGTAAATTAATAAGAAAAGATTACACCGTAATTAGGTGAAATAATGTAGCTGAGTTGAAACAGAGCAGCTTAGCCACTGTTTCTACTCTCCTGAGGTTTAGCCTTGCCTTCAATGAATGGAAATCAGAAACAGAGCTTTGCATCTCCTACAAAAATAGTCACCGTGCTTTGAGCATATTCCAAAAAGTCAGCCTTGCCAGGTCTCCTACAACCTCTACTCCAGCTTTTGCCCAGGTGCTGTACAGCTGAAGACAGAAGGGCCCCAAAGCAGGATATTCTATTTTCCAAAAACACCACTTTGGGCTGTAATAGAATATGTAGCAGCATTTGTGTATGACATGGACATAACCCCCTCTGAGCGTCTGAGGTCAACAGATATCTCGTAATGCATGTGAAGTGGTGTTGAAAAGCGTTCCGCTGGTTCCCAGTTTCAGCCGAGGACAAAAGGACCGGCTCTGTGAAAGATATACAGGCACGAGCCCCGCGGAGGGCCAGGGGGGTATTAAAAGGTTTCGAAACACCTGCTATGTATTAGCATTACAGACTTTGATCAGTGTCTTCATTAGACTTCTTTGTAATCTCTCTTCTTTTATGATAGGGCCGACCGAGGCGAGCCTGGTACACAGATTGAACACATGTGTTCTCTTCACCTGTCTTGTAAAAAGCTCAAAGCGCTCATACTTTCAAAAGATTTCAGTATCTCTGTCATCTTGTTGCAATAAACACGAGGGCTCTTTTGATTCCTATTTATAACCTACATTTCCGCCCTTCTCTTTTAGCTTCGGAGGGAAATATGTGTTTGAAAAATACCTTGAGCAAAAGTGGCTCCATATGGATATAAGAGTATAAGCACATGTGTCTACGGGGGATTCTTTTGTAAGCTAATGGAAAGGAAATTATTATTCTGTCATAGCTTTTTTAGGAAACAAAGTTCATGTCTGTTTATGCTTCGCATCCACTCATTCAATTAATGTTCCTTTGGTGTGTGCGTGTTAAACCATTCTTCCTATATTACATCTGTCAGTCAAGTCTCACCAGCGGGACTTCAGTGAGGCGGATTGTGTCTTCAGCCGGCTCCGCGTCCAATCATTCCTCTCATCGTGTTCAAGAAGACTTTTAATGCGTGATCAGCAACTTAAACGCAATATGCAGGGTAGCATGCTTTCAGATGTGGTACACGCTTGGGTTCAAGGAAAAAAAAAAGTGAGACGGAAAACTTTGAACTCCTGCAGCTCATCAAATCCTCCTTGTCTTTTGTCTGGCCAATTCTCTGTTCTCACTTTTCACCATGGGGGATGTTATGTGTTATTTTGCAGTGCATCGACAGCGGATGACCCTCCGACAGGCCTGTGTTTTACCCCCGCAAATATAATAATCATGCATAAAAAGAAGGAGAAAGCACTGGGCTGAAATCAAAGGTGAAAAAGAGCCTTGTGCCAGAAAAACAATAAGGAACATTAAAGACAAATTCAGTGACCATTGTGCTCCGCTCGTATATTAAAACCAGAACATTCTACGTGGTTTGGAAAACAGCTTGTAAGTAAAAGCAGTCTCTCCTTTGAATAATAATAGGTTTTCTTTTGAACACATAGGGCCACCTATACTTTAATGTAGCACCGTCGAGTTGTGATGTGGCTTATTCTAAAGAGGTGGTAAAAACACAGTAATGGGGGTCAGACGCTGAGGCTGTTGTTCACTGTTGCTAAAGACCAATTTCGTCCTTCCCACATCCTGTCCGTTAGCATTTTCTCAGTGTCCTCCATGGTGTGCCTGGGAGAAAAGGGAGGCCTTTGAGTTTTATTTGTATTGAGTGGGCATATGGAACAGGCATGCGCCTCACCGTGCCCTAACCTTCAATGATAAGCTGTAGGAAACTGTTATTTGTCAGTGCTATAAAGGAGATTGCTGCCCAGTGGTTTCAATTAACTTCAAAGCACTCTTCCCAGGCAGTAATAGTTATATCAAAACCTGAACTGTATTATTTAGGTTCCACACTGGAGCGCTCAGAATGATTATGCACCCTTTTCAAAAGAGATTTTCTTTTCTTGCTGACTTTATGCATTCCTGCCTCTCGATGGGATTTTTCTTTTCTCCTGTTCTCAGTTTTATTTTCATATTTTTGTTTATATGGCCCACCTTAAAGCTCTTGAATGTCAGAGGGTGGCCTGTGGCACTAGAAAGTCTGGGTACAAAACATTAATAATGGAGAGATGTAACTATGGGCTAAAAAGGGGTAATATCCTGTACACTTTCAAAGATAAAAATAAATATTATTACCTTTACAATAAAATACTATTTATTTTTTTATTTCCGTTTAATTCAATGTGCTACTTCCCATTTCTTTGTTAAATGTTTAACAAATCACTCAGAAATTATGTGATAATTCTATACCTAAGGCCAGGACACACCATGCTAACATCAAACAAGTTGTGCCGACGAAATCCAACTGTGCTGTTGGCTCGCGTCAACTCACCTATGGTTCCATCTGGATCAAAAAGCTGGCCGTGAACACCAAATGGACAAAAGCTGGTTGAAACAAGTGTGCACGTTCTGCACCTGCATGAGAGGACGTGTATTTCCTCACCCATGGGTTTTCTTGTTTGCAACAGGAAACCAGAACTTCCGACAAACACATACAAAGCATAAAAAGCAACATTTAGTACCAATATTACAGTAATTGTCACCTGCAAATATTTCTGGTAATCTAATAATCCATATGTTTGGAAATATTTGAGAAATGTAAGAAAATTACAGCCGGTCTATTTTTGTGTTTTTTTTTTTTTTTACTTGACTTTTGTCACTTCATTACATCACACTAATGCTTTGATTTGTTGCTGAACAACCAATCAGAGGGCTCTCTTCAGCTGAAGCTGATTCTACATGCTGAATGGGACCAACGAGCGCTGACGTTAACCAGATGAGAGGCAATATCTGTGTCTCAAATGGCACACTATGCACTTATGCACTATGTACTTACACACTCAACAGTACTGTATAGTGTATGAAAGTAGTGTCGTCCCAAATGGAATACTAACGTTTTTTACTAAGCGGAAATTCAAACCGTTTCCCAGATGACATTTGGCGATTGCCAGTTTAGTGAAATAAATGACCAAACTACCAAATATACCTGCCATGAGTATAACCGCATTTGCCATCGGGAGGTGGCATAATCACTCTCGTAGGAGAATTTTGCTTTCACAATTCGAAATAAATAAAGTTATCAAACCTCAGAGCCCGATAGCTCTGCTAAGTGATCAAAGATGCAGCTGTTGTTGAGTGCATGAAGTGTCCAACATTCCACACTTCATTTTAAAGGTTGAATAAGTGCATCATCCGGGTAATTAAAGTGCATTTATTATTTTTAGAGTAAAAAGAATATTTCAGTGTGAATGCAATACTTACACTATACTACAGTCCCTGACAAAAGTCTTGTCGCTTATCTATTTTGTAGAAACACCTGCTATTAACCTGACATTTAATTAATCAATTGATGTTAGAAATAGCTCATATGAAAAGCTAAAACCCTCCCAAATGATGTTTAATGCACTGAAATAAATTAGGTTCACTGAAAATAGATTTATCATTTAATCAAGACAGAAAGGTCAAATTTTAGCAAGTCAAAAGTTTTGTCGCCTGTACAGAAATTGAACAAATTTACTGCAAATACAAAAAAATAAGTCAGCAAATTAAGTAGTGGTGCTGTGGTATCCAAATTTAATATCTTGTATGACTTCCATAAGCTTGAAGGACTGCATCCATGCGGTTTGGCAAGGATTCATACAATTTATTGATGAAGTCATCAGGAATAGCAAAGAAAGCAGTCTTGCATGCCTCCCAGAGTTCATCAATATTCTTTGGTTTCTTCTTCCAAGCTTCCTCTTTCATCCTACTCCACATATGCTCAATGATGTTCATGTCTGGTGACTGGGCTGGCCAATCCTGGAGCATATTGATCATCTTCGCCTTGAGGAACTTTGATGTGGAGATGGAAGTATGCGATGGAGCACCATCCTGCTGCAGAATTTGGACTCTTTTATGGTTGGGAATATAAGAGGTAGCTAAGATTTCTTGGTATTTTAGACTATTGATGTTGCCTTCCACCTTGCAAATCTCTCGCACACCCCCATACTGGATGTAACCCCAGACCATTATTTTTCCGCCACCAAACTTCACTGTTTTCTGAGTAAATCTCGCATCCATGTGGGCTCGAGTTGGTCTCCTGCAATATTTGCGTCGACTGTGGTGTAATTCAACAGAAGATTCATCTGAAAAATCCACCTTCTGCCACTTTTCCAGTGTCCATCCTTTTAGCAGGCTGTGGGCCTTGGCAAATGCCACACGGTTTTTTAACTGTCTTTTTTTTAGTGCTGGCTTCTGGGCACTGATTCGGCCATGGAGGCCATTTCGAGACAGAATCCGACGAATTGTTCTGGTTGACACAGGAACTTCAGGTGACCAGGTCTTGTGGAGCTCTGCTGCAGTGGAAAATGGGCTGGCCTTGGATTTTCGAGCCAACAAACGGTCCTCTCGAGCAGTTGTCTTACGGGGTCTGCCTGACCTGGGCTTGTCAAAAACGTTTCCAGTCTCTTCAAATCTTTTTTTATCCTCTGTACTTGACGCTGAGACACATTGAAGGTGTCTGCCACATCAGCAGTGGATCTGGTCTTCAGATTTTTGATAATCAACACTTTAGTCTCAGGGTGAATCTTATGCATGTTTGCAGAGGTCTAGTTGAAGTTGATGTGAAGGTCTAGTGTACTGGGGTTCTTTTTATACACACCTGAGACCTAATTGATCCCTTATTAGTCACAGGTGAAGCTCATATGACAAGGCGACAACACTTGTGTCTTTTCAAAAATTGATTCAATGGGCTTTACTAAGCTGGGAATATTACAATACTTTTTGAAAGTTTCGTTTTGCACTGAAACATTATTACAAAAGCTGTTGGGATTAAAATAAGCCATTTCTTGTAAAAAAATCTTGATTAGAAATATATTTCAGGAGCACTTCAGGTCAATTTGTACACAAGCGACAAGACTTTTGTCAGGGACTGTACAAAATGGCATAGAATAGTGCATAAGTATGAGATTTGGGATGCACCTAAACCGTGGAAAACATCAAACCAACTAGCCAGACTGACGCTGACTGACGACCCGACGAAGCCCAATGGCCAACCGTTGGCTTGGTGTGTCCCAGCCCAGCATCCTTCAAGCTATATTAAAAATTAATTGATTGAACATAATTTCAAACAAAGCCAGTCCAAAACAAAAATCATGTGTTTGGAATCACTAGCTAAAGAAGTTTGAAACAACTTGCTAAAGTAAAAAGTTAATTTAAGCATCTTGTAACACTGGACATTGGCAAAAATGTCCTTTGAGACTCCTGCTTTGACATGAAAATCTTTTCCGGTGTTCCAAGTATAAACAAAAACACAAAAGAGCTGTGATATAGTTGTTGTTGAACTAACGCTGGGCGGTTTGGTGGTGCATTGGGTAGCAGATGATCGCTGGTTCGAGCCTTGGCTGGGTCAGTTGGCATTTCTGTGTGGAGTTTGAATGTTCTTCCCGTGTTCGTGTGGGATTCCTTTGGGTGCTCCGGTTTTCCCCACAAGTCCAAAGCTTTGCTGTATATGTGTATTGGGTAGGCTAAATTGTCCATAGTGTATGAGTGTGTATGGTTGTTTTGCAGAGATGGGTTGCAGCTGGAAGGGCATCCGCTGCGTAAAACATGTACTGGATAAGTTGGCGGTTCATTCCGCTGTGACGACCCCTGATTAATAAAGATACTAAGCCGAAAAGCAAATGAATGAATGAATGTTTGGTTCGACTGAATCTAACTCAGGTTAGATTCTCTCTTTGCTGTAGATCTTTTGCGCAAGTGTGAATACAAAGTGAAAATATATTGTGTTCATTGCATTTGCTAGCCATTTGAAATTGAGTCAAAGTTTGACCTGGAGCTTAGAAGAGACAAGCTGCATTGTAATAACATAGATGACATCGCCTCATCTGCATTTGTAGTTGATAAAGCAAAATCAGAAGAATAATAACAATTGTGGGGCGACACGGTTGCTTAGTGGTTAGCATTGTTGCCTCACAGCAAGAATGTTGCTAGTTCAAGTCCCGACTGGTCAGTTGGCATTTCTGTGTGGAGTTTGCATGTTCTCCCCGTGTTGGCGTGGGTTTCCTCCAGGTGCTCCAGTTTCCCCCACAGTCCAAAGACATGCACAATAAGTGAATTGAATAAACTAAATTGGCTATAGTGTATGAGTATATATGGATGTTTCCCAATACTCGGTTGCAGCTGGAAGTGCATCCGCTGTGTAAAACATATGCTGGATAAGTTGGCGGTTCATTCCGCTGTGGTGACCCCTGATAAATAAAGGAACTAAGCTGAAGGAAAATGAATGAATAGTAACAATTGCACCACAAACACCCTCCCTGATTAGTGTTTGTTTTCGCAGTTCTTTCTTTTCCTTGCTTAAGCATTTTTGTCCCATAATTGGATGACTTCAACACACGTGAGGTTTTGTTTACAATTTCTTGTTCACTTGCAAAAAGGGCAATATGAAAGCAAACTTCACCCAACAAAAAATCAACATTATGTCTTAAATGAACTAAATCAATTGAACTAAAGGACTTTGCTGGTGCAAATACACTATTAGTTTAGGTGTAGATCCTTAATTACTTAACAGAGTATCTAAAGTGACCACTACAAATGAAGTGTATCAATTTTTATAGGCACTGTTCCAGTGACCACACAATATTAAGAAAAAAGATACAAAAACCCTTTTAAAAGTATTAAAATTTACCTTCAGTGTACTTAAATGCCGCCTTTAGGGGTAAATATGCTACCGCTTCTGTGAGATCTTGTACCTTTTTCTGAATGGCTAAAGCTCTACAAACATTATTAGTCTCTGATTTACTGCACCTTGTAATAGTTTTTTAAATAAGGGTTAACAACCCCGTCTTTGAATGTCACGGTGGCCCTTTTTGTTGGATCCGTGTTCAAATCTGGTACAACCGTTGGCTTGCGTACACAGAATCGGGCAACCCGGGCCTATAAAAATGATTCACAAAATACATGCACTAAATACATGTTGATTAAGCCCCCTATAAATGATCACACACGCAGCACAGGAAAAAGCCTGATGGCTGTTGAAGGAAGAGCGTGCAGCCTGGCGTTAGATGTGGTGTACCTCCTTGGCTAGGATCGCTTCCAGACGCCATCAGAGGGGGCAGTTTTGCTGGAGCTGTGATTTGAATACCATAATCGGTGAACAGTTTTATAGGAAATCCATTAAAATGTGAGGTTTGACATACAAAAGAGCCCTGTTTAAAAGCTCATAGCCAATGTCAGGCTGAAAGACATTATAAAATTTCTATATACAGAAGCACACACATCTTTGCTGTGTCTCTGTGCTTTTGTATGTACTAATGGTGAAGGTTAAGCCTCTACAGCGGTTGCTCTGGAATGGCTGCTTTTTTATTCATGCATTACCACAGTAGGTTGAAGTCATCTGCCTTTCCTACAAAACATTGTTTTCAAAGGGAAAGTAAGGGCACATCACGGCAAATCAACAAATGCCATCCTTCTGCTTGATCTCTTTGTCTTGGCAGCTTCTACAAAATATTTTAAATCTCAGTCTCTGTTCAACCTCCTCAGATCAAAGTCTCTTCGGAATGAAAGCTGAAGAACAATAATGGAATAATTAAGAGATAAATGAATATTAAAAGCAAACTCTTTGAACCCAAATGTTTTGGTTTATTTTTACGAGGACTTCTATGGACTCCAGTGTGCAATTTTCCCATGATGCACTGTGCGCAAGCCATTGCCAAACTACAGAGGGCAAAATGGAAAGGTACAACATAAAACTACACATTTATTGAATTATTATTGGTTTTAAATAGCACAGGCTGTATGGTGAATTGATTGCTTATTTAAGAGTCAATGTTTTTCTGTTAAGATAAATATACTGTATATAAGAAAAGAAATGTGGAAACCTCCTAAGCAATTATAACCCAGAATACTATTAGCAGACTAATCATTTAGGTTCACTTAGAATCTATTAGGTGAGTTGGTCAAGAAAAAAAAATACTTTATTGTATATAAATATAAAAAATAGTTTATTGTAGCCTATACTAAACAATAATGAAAGATAAATTACAGTTTAGGTAGCAGATTTCTCTACATTTTCAAAAGACAATTTTTCTTTTTGTTAGTACTAATCAATGAGTATTATGTTATTTAAATCTCTGAATAAAGGTAAATCATGCAAGACCAAAGAGCAGAAGTGATAACATGCCCAGTAAAGTTCTCTGCTTTCAAATGATTATGTTTATGTAAAATAGTAAATGTAACATATCTAAAAAAAAATGTAAAAGTTAGAAGTGTTAGGTCACAATTGTTTGGATAGATATTTCCCAAGATAGACCTAAGATGTCACCCTTACTAACCAATGTACACAAAAGTCTAGATAGTTCCAATTTTGCATACAGCCGTGAAGAAGGTTGTATGTAGTTAAAAATATGTTGAAAAAAAATTTAAGTATAGCATCAGTGTTTCTTCCTGGAAAAAATTTAGGCTTTATTAACAATTTAGCCTTTTCATTTTACTAATGAAGCCCAAATATGTCTATATTGCTAATAATCTTTAATTGGAAACCCCAAATCAACCACAAATTTTCTACACTAACCATAGTTTAACCATGGCGGAAAACTGAGGCAAAACATATGCTTATAAGTGTCCCAAATGGTACATTTACTTCCCTATAATAAAACCATGGTTCTTTTTTTGTAATTTTGTGTGTCTGAGAAAACTGGTCACCCTACTTTAAAATAAAACATTCATTAATTCATTTTCCTTTGGCTTAGTCTCTGATTCCACAGCTAAATGAACCACCAACTATTCTGGCATATGTTTTACCCAGCGGATGCCCTTTCAGACGTAACTCAGTACTGGGATACACTCCCACATTCACACACACACTCATACACTACAGCCAATTTAGTTAATCCAATTCACCCATACCGCATATCTTTGGACTGTGGAGGAAACCGGAGCACCCGGAGAAAACCCACGTCAACATGGGGAGAACATGCAAACTCCACACAGAAATGCCAACTGACCCACCAGGGACTCAAACCAGCGACCTTCTTGCTGTGAGGCGACAGTACTGATCACTGAGCCCCCATGCCGCATACAATTTAAAAAATGTACTAAAAGTTCAAATAAATGACTGGCTTTATTATTCCTAAGATTTGCAGTAAAAGCAGCTATTAAAAGAACAGAAATGTCCACTGTCATGTTGTTTTTGCTAAACAGTATATCAATAGATATGAAACAATAGAACATGTATTAGTCAAAGAATGAAGGATGTTTTGCATGTTCTTTTGTATCAGTCACCTTAAGAAGTCATGAACTATGAAAGTGAGGGCTTCTCTGTCCAATTGTAATTAACAGATGATTGTAAGTATTTAACTACTGTATAGTTATAGAGTATGTGTTGTCTTTAGAGTAGCTGAGTTTGAGATTTTCATCCTGCATTCAGAAAGACTTACCTGTATTAAAGCAGTCTCCTTGCTAAAACTTCAAGTGTTTATTTCAGTATTTGGTCTGGCATGTATGTGTGTTTGGTGTTTGGTTTGGACTAGGCTAAAAAGTGGCTTCTGGTTATCCATCAGTTATTAATTGCCTTGATGTTGAAACCCAAAAGCTGCTTGTTTCCATCTGCAGTAGATGCAGTTATTCTATGACTCTGACTCAGTGGATGTGTTGATTATGTGTGTTGAACAAGATGCCTTATTAGTGAGAGATTTTGAGGTCATTTCGGGGATACGTGTGTTTGCGTTTTATGCAGCTGATGGTCATCAGCAGTCGTATCCATCATTACTGGCAGAATTGTTTTCCAATTTCTGCATCATCATCACAGCAGCTACATCATCATGAGGCCTCTTGCCCTCGTCCTGAAGCCTGATTATTTCAGCCTTCACAGGACCCTTCAAACTCGCACACGTCAACTGCGAAAGCACTCGAGAGGCCGAGGGGAAGAAAAACAAGCTCGCTGTGATGTTTTGCTTAATTGAACACCACTGTAATTCGTGATTTTCATGATGATATCACCATGTCAAACAAACAATCTGACCCCTCTCGACATGTAAACACACCCTTCAGGGAAAAAAAGCACAAGCAAGAGGCCGAAAAAAGCAGAGGCCTACCACACACCTAGTGCTGACACTTTCCATAACCCCCGGCCTCCCCCTCTCTGTCTCTCCCACTGTCAGGGAGACCAAAGCTGTCTGGGTAAAACCTTTTGAAGCCATCAAGTGGTTTTGCAAATTATGTTGTTTTGCGGCGCAGCGCTGGGCCAGATTAATGAAAGAATGTGTGACTGTATTAGAATGTGGAAGACAAGAGCTGCCGTCCTGAAACCACCACAGCTTTTAAACGCATGTTGATCGCATGTCTGCTGGCCAAGTGCTCGTTTCAACATGGTGTCATAGACGGCTTTTGGATGGCGGCCCAAGGTTTGGGCTTATTTGTCTTTTATAAAAAGGACAACTATCCGAGCAGTGCCAAGGCACCCTTAGGGTCTTTGATATGCTGAAGCAGGAGGAGTTGGACCGGGTAGGAGTGCTTCGCTCAGCTGGTCCGCAGATGTGTTGGTGGTGGGCGTCCTCTGACTGAACCAGGATCAGATTAGTGACTTCTCTTCTCTTTTTTTTTGCTTGCCCCAATAAAAAGCACACAATGCATTTGTATGTGTTAAAGGGGGGAAAAAATCCCTCCACGGGCCAATAATTGGCAGGTGGCATTCGAATATGTGACCACATATAATGCTTCTCTTATCATTAAAGAAAAAAGGCCTAGCTAGCTGACTTTTAACTTTTATGGTGGTTGTGGGCTGAATTTTGGGGCTTTCCTAACAGCGGAATATGTGTCCAAGGCTTTAATAATCTATTTTCCCTTTGTTTCGACTGACACGGCAATTGCACCCGAAATGCTGGCAAAACAATATTTACTGACTTATCAATTTATTTCTTTGCAGAAAGTGCTTCCAGACGTTCTCATTAGTCACTTCTCTCAGCCAGCAAATAAAGCATGTTTGTTTATCCGTAACGGGAGAGGTGACAGAAGTGCCGGCGTCATTGCAAAAAGACCCGACTGGTACTGGGATGAAACATCCTTGCGCTGTCTTAATCAGACAGCAAGTGAAAAACCCCGCCACGTGTCACACCACAAGACCATCCATTGTTCCATCAACATCAACTGCACGTGTGCGGATCACACAATGTCGCGTCTCTTGACCCTGAGAACTCATAAATCGCAGCCCTGGACGGACGAAGCCTATCTGCTGAGCCAGAACCCACAGGAATGTTGAATCGGAATGTTTTTTGACACCGTTTATCACATACAAGTGCTACGAAATGTCGACTAATTACAAGCTTTTCAGTGCTAACGGTCTGCCTTGCGCAAAGGATAAGGTTGTGCCAGCGAATGTAGCAATTAGAGATGTCTTAACATGTGGTTACGTCGACCTGATGAGTGGGTGAAGGGATGCGTATAATCATGCGTTTAAGCAGTAAACAGCACTTGGCCCTGAGCAAGCTGGGATACAATAGCGCTGCCTTTGTCTCCCCCTAAATTTACATAGTAAACTGTTGACACTTTTGGCTGCATCAGATTTGCAGAGCGGTGAAGCTGTAAACCTAGCGCGACCCCTTTTTTATACGCCTCTGACCTCAGCTCCCTGCCTCGTAAATCAGCCGTAATTAAAAACGCAAAGAAAGGCCGTTATTGCGCAGTTGCACCGCAGAAACATAAGACAGCCATTTTGAGGTTTTACCCAGCATGCTTTGCTGCTGGTAATTAGTCAGCGATGGCAGATTAAACGTGTTTTCGAGAGACAACAACATGCGGATGGCAGACTGTGGTTTTCTGAATCCCAGATTCCTCCGGAGAGAGACAGGAGTCTGTCAGAGGGGAAGCGCTTGATTTAGAGCATTATTTCAGTAAATTACAGTCAGCTTCAGGGACGGGCCAGGATGTTTTAATTGCAAACATGAAATTATAAAGTGAAATAGCTGAGCGAATGTGTTTAAAGAGACACAGATGCGCAGAAGTGTATTTTTGGGTTTGATGATGTGCATATTTCTCCCTCTCTCGCACTCTGTCGGTCTTCATGCTTCTTTTTTAACTCATCTCTTTATGTCTAATGGCCAATTTACTGCATGACTGCATACTCTGTGTCTCCTGCTCATGCTCTGTGAGACATTATCATGCTTTGATTAAACCGTAGTCTGTGCCAGAATGGACAAATTTCTCTGTTAACAGTTGAAGAGGTGACTGAGGGGGTTTTTCAGGATAACATCTTGTCAGATTCATTGTACACAGCCCTGAATAAGCCATGTTTTACAGACCATATACTTTGGCCTAACATAAACCTCTGTGCCTCTGAATCCTATAAATTATACCTGCGGAGGGTTATAAATTGTCCTAAACTAGCCCTCCTCTGTGCGTTTGATAGTGTGACATCCTCAAAATCATTCGCAGATGTAAACTCAAGTCGGTGGCCGTTCGCAATATCTTTTGCGGTCACTCGGATGAATCGAGTGTCACCAGAAGTCATTTTCTCTCCCGACTGCTGGTTTGGCAGCGTCAGGCTGGCGTTTTCTGCTGATTCTGTGGGAAAGATGTGTCTGTAGCAACTGTATGACTGTGTGTTTGCTTGTAAGCCCTTGTTGTGAAGGATAACAACAAAATGACGGCCACTAACAGCAACAGCAGCCAAAGTTAATCTGGCCTCTTTGCGCTGAAGAGGAAATGACAGATGCTGGAATCTGGAGATGAAAGAAAGAGAAGGCAAGTGAGAATGTGAGAGACTGCAGCCAGGTTTCTATCTCTCTCTCTCTCTCTCTCTCTCTCTCTCTTTCTCTCTCTGTGATAGACAGCAAACAGAGCCGTTTTCTTTATGCAGCCCTGATCATGTGCTTGACAGTAGTTCAGGGTGAACTTACAGCTGGATGACCAGGGGCACAGAGACTGAGAGAGCGAGAAAGACAGCCACGAACAGAGAAAGAAAAGAGAGAGAGTTTTGACAGTAAAATTACCACCAAGCATACCAATGAGCATTCAATAGGCCACCGCTACACTAGCAAAAGTGTTTGTGTGCGCGCTGGTAAAGGCAGAAGAGACAGTAATGAGAGGCCAGTGTCACGCATCGGTGACCACTCGCTCTTGCTTTCACTCCTCCTGAACCTCACCTTGAAACAACAGCATCACATACTAGACATTTGACAAGGTGTCATTTAACCTGTTGCCGGTGTGGTGATGGCACTCTTGAAAAATGCCAAGAAAAGCTGTGACGAACTGCAGGAGACAAAAGCCATGGACATTCTGCAGCTAAATATGCATGTCGCTCGTTTTCCGCATGTTGTTCGGTTCACAGAGAACTTGGACAATTATATGAATGACAACATATTCTAATAACTATTCTAACTTGAAATAAATATGCAAAACAAATCAAACCCAAATCAATTCAATCATGCTTCATTGTTAGCTTAAAGTTAATTGCATTATACACGTCACTTTAAAAGTTGAAGCACATTTCAGTTGCAAACAATTTATAATCCAAGAAAAATGGTGCACAAATTAAAATCTGCATTTTTGCTCTAACACCGTCATCAAGTCATTATCTTATGAAGTATTCATGTGCCAATAATAAAATTTTCCTTGGTCAACTCCATCATCAGTCAAAAAAAGTTCAGACTTGAAAATATAAATGGTGGGCCCACAGAATTGGGTGAACAATGTTATGCATTAATTCCATGCTAATTAAATAATACAAATGCAAGGATTAAAAAAAGGAAGATTATTGATTGATAAGAAATTGTGTAGCCTGTTTCTGGTCAATAACTAACTAAATAAATGAATTGATCATTTGAAATGAAAGAATCTATCACTCAATCACTCAACAGTTCTGACTTTCTTGTTTACCAGAGCTGGGTAGCAGCAAAGTCCCTTTAAGGCAAGTCATTTCACTCGGCGGTCATCTTTGAAAGGCCTCTCGGGCAGTATGCTCGGGCATTCTGTCTGAATGGGGTTTCTCCAAAACTGTTTGTCAGGCGTACGATTACACTTCACATTTGAAATCACCAAAAATATTACACAACAACTGTCTTATAAAATTTCGTTTTATGTGAATCAAACGCATATTTTCAGGTTGCTCGAGCTAATGCGTATGCGCACTCAAAAGGAACGAGATAACGACACCAACCTCATTTATGGCCGTTCTACTCATTATCATCCTCTGGATAATGCTTCGCCTGATCGCGATGCTCTTCTGAAGTAATCCACAACTTGGTCTTGATGGCGAATCTCCTCCAGAAAAAACAGCGGCTCTTTGCTTACAAGTTTGTGGGTGTTTCTGTAGCTGCTGCCATGTGATGTGTGTTTGACAGTATGGACTGTACCTCGCGCTCATTTCATACAAATTACAAAACCAGAAAAGTTTTGTTATCAAGTGCACTTGGTTTATTTAAAAGGTCAGATTTCAAGCTTTATGTGGATATTTTTCTTATGTCTGTGAAGCAGTGTTGGGGAGAATACTTTGTAAATGTATTTAGTTACAGAATACAGAATACCTGCTTTAAAATGTATTTGTAATGTATTCAGTTACTTTGCTTAATCCTGGTACTGTATTCTAAATACTTGGAATACTTCCCCTTGAAAACAGCCTTTAAGTCTATTAAATGTCACACTATGCGTTGGTAGCAATTTGTGCAGGAAAACAGAGGGCCTCTAATGCTAAACATTATTGACTGACAGGGAAAAATAAATAAACAATATCATTATGTTTATTAAATAATGTTTATTTATCAAAGTGTCAACAAATTCAATTTCTGTAATAAAGATAAAAAGTGCTTGAACATAGACAGCATTATTGTCTGTAATATACAGTATATGTATATAATATGCATTTTGCTTACCCTTTGTATTTCACAGTCTGCACAGAAAAATATCAGGTATACAAGAAAAAAAACTTCAAAATAGTTTATGTAAAATCAAGGTAATGTAACAGGCTCTATCCAACATTTTAATTTCTATTATGAAAACTTCTCCCTAAGAGCAATATTGCAAATATTAGAAGAATGCAAAATGTGTTCGCTTTACAAAAATGTAAACATCAAAATGAACAAGTTTTGTTTTAAGTCAAACATATTAGCCAGTATAGCCACCTATCTACAGTAGGCTACTAACTACCTATGCTTTCCTAATCAACAGACAAGTAAAGGCGGTTGTAACAGAGACATTTAAAGTGCTTATCTGTCATTCTGTTGGGATGAGGAGTAAAAATGAGCCCTCCCTGGCTGAAGAGTCGCTCTACAGGAGCACTTGATGGCAATGTAGTGTTGTACTTTATGAAGAGGGCAAACGAAACATCAAGCAGCGAATTCACGAACAATGACGGCAAAAAAAGCAGTTTATTTGAAAATCATGGTTGTTGTCCGGTTGTTCGGTGTTTGCGAATGTCCTTTTTGCTGCGTGAGAAAATGGAGGTGTGGCGTGAGAGCGTGAGAACAGGGTCATTTGCGTGAGTCTCACTGAGTTAACGCTGGTGATAGCAGTCGGAAGTGTAGCTTCTGTTTGTATGATTTCGGCGGCAATTTAGTAATATTATTATGGGCCAGACACGCATCGCCTGAAGTATTCCAATGGTATTAGGAAAGTAACTGTATTCTAAATACCCTGTTTAAAAGTAGTAACTGTAACGGAATACAGTTACTCATGAATAGTATTCTAAATACGTACCGCCGGTACATGTATTCCATTACTCCCCAACACTGCTGTGAAGCAAGTATTCACTAAGCTTCCAGTGTGTTTGTTGACTACCAAATTGCATTAAAAGCAAACGTCTGATCTGAGCTAACCCCGGGAGAAACGTCAGTCTATATCGATCACTGATTGGCTCCTATACTAGTAGGCAGGGTTTCGTTCGCCAAATTGACCGTTACACTTTTCCCAATTCAAAACTATACGAGTGACATGTCTTGTGTATTCTATAGTCTTTGGTTGCGGCTAGAAGGGCATCCGCTGTGTAAAACTTATGCCAGAGTAGTTGACGGTTCATTCCACTGTGGCAACCCCTGATAAATCAGGGACTAAGCCGAAGGAAAATGAATAAATGAGTTCTGACTTTCTTTACAATTCACTGACCTTTTGATCCTTTGATTTATATTAATAATACACTGTAAAATGTGATT
Source organism: Danio kyathit (assembly GCA_903798195.1). Taxonomy (NCBI): domain Eukaryota; kingdom Metazoa; phylum Chordata; class Actinopteri; order Cypriniformes; family Danionidae; genus Danio; species Danio kyathit. Next base: position 43,626,888 of record LR812525.1, read on the forward strand.
AGTTACTTCACTTTTAAGAGAGTAAATTAATGCATTGCCCTAAAAGCGCCAAGCTGACTTTACTTAAAATTGTGAGTTGCAACAGTTGCAACTTAGCCCCATTAGGTTAACTTTCTTATAACTGAAACTTAGCTCTTATGCCCAATTTTGTGTTCATATGGTTGTTTATTTATGTAGCATTGTGTTTCTGTGAGACACAACATTTCGTTCCAATGCATGTCCAAACATGTATTGAAATGACTTGGTTTGATAATTATGCACATAGTGCATTAATTAAACATGTTGACTTAAATTTAAATAAAAGTAATGTCAACTAATCACTTAAAAACAGGTTTAACCACTTTAAGTAAAAAATGTATCCCTTTTTAAAATGGAATTAAAAATAAATAGTGAAAATCCAGTAAAAGGGAGAATTAGAAAATTACAAAACTATTGTTCCCCACACAAATCAGAATTGCAACTGTGATTAAAAAGTAAACTAGAAAAACTATTATATATTAACTTACTCTAGTCCATGGCAGACACAAGTTTCTACGGTCAGCTGATATACTGTAAGAATACTGACAAACCACAACCACTCATTATTAAAATGAAACTCTATTTACACAGACTGCCTGTGTTACATTATAAGGAACAGCAGGTAAATCCATCAAATTCATCTGAGAAGCCTCTAAAAGCCTCCTGTTTCTCTCTCTTAATCCATTGCCTGTGTGCACTCAGCAGTAGGTTGGCAGAGCAGGAACTACATTTTCCTGTCTGGCACATGCAGACATGAGCACAGCCTTCCAACTGGCACAACTATGGGGCAGCACCTCGTCACCCATCGGGCATTCACAGACACACACACACACACCAGGTGCTCAGGCCCACATTCACTCCCCTCATTTATAGAACATAACTTATGATGTACAAATTAAGAGTTAGTGTTTACAGGCTCTAGTGAAAGTGGCCTCCTGTAGTTCCAGTGAAAGAGGGACTTTGGACTGGCAATAGGAAGCAGATGTTGGGCAAAGGGCTGCCATTAGCTAGTTTCCCTTTACAAGAAAAGGTGAGCTATTACACAAGAAAATAAATTCACAAATAAACAGCAAAAAAGGGGCCTGCTGTTCAGCGGAGCAGCCAGATGGATATTATGACTTTTTTTTCATTGCATGTTGTGTTGTGTAATGACTATATAATATAAAATTATATATATATATATATATATATATATATATATATATATATATATATATATATATATATATATATATAATATAAGTAGTCAGAATTATTAGCCCCTCTGACTTAGCCCCCTGTTTATTGTTTTACCTAATTTCTGTTTAACGGAGAGCAGATTTTTTCAACACATTTCTAAACATGATAGTTTTAATAACTCTTTGTCAAAATATATTTGCCATGATGACAGTAAATAATGTTTTACTAGATATTTTTCAAGACACTTCTATACACCTTAAAGTGACATTTAAAGGCTTAACTAGGTTAATTAAGTTAACTAGGCAGGTTAGGGTAATTAGGCAAGTATTGTATAATGATGGTTTGTTCTGTAGACTATCGAAAAAAGAAATAAAAGGGGCTAATAATTTTGACCTTAAAATAGTTTTTAAAAAATTAAAAACTGCTTTTATTCTAGCCGAAATAAAACAAATAAGACTTTCTCCAGAAGAAAAAATATTATCAGACATACTGTGAAAATTTCTATGCTCTGTTAAACATCATATGGGAAATAAAAAAATAAAATAAAAATAAATAAATAAATAAAGGTATGAATAAAGATCACAATTTATAATGCTTTAAATGGAAGCCACTTACACCTAAACTGTTGATGTCTAGGTTACAAGGTCAATCTTATGTTTATTCAAAGCTTTTCTGAGGTGATCCTATTGTTATTGACTGCATTGATTATTGACTATACATCACTACCAATCAGCCCTATATGCCAGATCAACCACAATGTGCCTGACCTCCCCCTTGAGTTTTATAACTCTCACACACACAGGCAGACTAGAAAACAGGTCTGATTACATCATATGACTATACCGCTGACAGAAGCATGTTTAGGCCTAGTTTCCTATACTTTGATTACTTCAAGCATCATGATTGATTGGACTGTTATCCAATTTGGTTTACAATGGCTCCAATAATAATAAATAATAATAATAATATGAATATATTTTACATATATTTTTATCTACTGTCCTGCACTTACAGGACTCCAGATTAACATTGGAGAGCAGTGGCTCTGTGACACTCAGGATAGATGAATGAACAAATAGATAAATATTTTTCATTACACACTGAAATTGTTTCTAAGTTCCTCAGAAAACTCAAGTATCTTAAGTAATCATATCTTCATTGAACAATGTTTAGCCATTGGTATTGAAAAATAAATATACAGAGAAAAAAAAAAAATTTCAAAGTGAATTTTAAGTGAACTTTGAACCTCTGAAAATAAACAGAGAATTCCACATCAAGCTCAAACACTTCTTGAAATTTTGTGTATTAAATGCATACTGGACAGCATTGACAGCTTTTTTGTGATCAGATCTGTCTATTTCAACACATACAGTACGTTTACACTGCGAGGCTTAGTGCATAAATCTGATGTTTTTTACAGATCTGATTTTTTTGCATAGCTGTTCACATTGTTGTTCCAAAATTTGAGTATATATAGTTACAGACAGCACAAAATGTCTAATTATGCACACAAAACGTGTAGTGTAAGAAGCAAGCATGTTGTCAAACTATTGCCCTTTTTACAGACAACCGGGGTGTGTTTCATGAACTGTAAAGGATTGTTCTGCTACTATTAATGTGCATTTTGCCATTTGAAACCTTTAATAAGTCACTTGTGATTGAAATCACTGATCAGTTGTGATTTATTAAAACCGCAGCACCTGCCCTTTCTATCTTTCTTTCTCTCGAAGAGAAAGTTAATCCTTAAAATGAAAGTGCACCCTCCTTTGCGCACGGATCCCCTATCTGCAACACCCCTGACGCTCTTTAACATCGCAATCAACCCGTGCCCCAATTGTTAACAAGCACCCATTTTGGCTTCAATTTTTTTTTTCAAAATAAACAACCAACTTTCTGTGGTAAAGTCACATGTGGGCAAAAAAAATCAGATTCAGGCCACATTTGCCTGCAGTGTAGACATATTGACATCTATTGACTCCTAAACACAATCAGCAGACCTCAGCACAGAAACTAAATTGCATAATGAGCTTATAAATACTTGTGTTAAATCCCTGATATTATCCCTGATACAATTTCAGTAAAAAAAAAAAAAAGAGCTCATAAAACACACTTTTTTATTAGATGACCTCTTCTTTCAGGAGAAATCAATCTACTCAAGCCCAATTTTAGGACTGTGGCTTTATAAAAATTACATGCTTTGTTAAACAAAGAACATAAACAGGGTCAGACATCTAATGGGACGTTCATAATGTGCAATAATACAGGCCTGCAATAACACAAGCCCACATGAATATCTGATAACCAAAGAATGAGCAACAGCCTATAACAGTTCTGCCGTGATCAATATTGTTAATAAATGCAAATAAGTTATAATGGAAATGAAGGATATAACCATAAAAGGCATTTAGGCGATATGGGTGGGTGTGTATGTGTGTGTGAGTGAGTTGGACATCTTGATGATATAAAGGTAAAAAGCTTCACAACAAACAAATCAACCTTAATCCACACATTGGATCAATGCGGCTGCTATAGGCCTCCGGGTCGCCTTATATTACTCCTCAAACTTCATATTCACTCATTGATTTGCTTTTCAGAATAGTATATCACTGAGCTCCAATGGGAGAACGGATAGAGACAGGGGCCAGGGTCAAGCACAGCTCGCATGCACGTTAGCGTAATATTGATGTCCCGGCAGAAAGAAATGACTAAATATCCAGATCAATATCTAGTTTCCCTGCAACAGCCGAGCAACGAGGTGGGGAAATATAAATATACATCTTTATGACCGCAGAAGCCATCATAATGAGAGAGCTGAATGAATGTTTCCCTTAAGGTGAAGTGTTTGATTAGCGGAGGGCAGAGGTTAGTGCCGATATATGCTGATCCGGGAAAAAAACGAGACTGATGGCCAGGGCTGAGCAGGGGCTACAGAGGTGACAGCAGAACAGGGCTGAGCTCAAGTAAGGATTGTCCAGACATGTTAATCGAGGTTTTAGTCATTCGTGATGAAGCAGATTTCATTGCGGTAAACTGAAGGAACTACAAGGTCTTCATGAATAATGTTAATTAAGAATATCTGATCTTCTAAGAATAAAAAAAGAGCCTTTTCACATTGTTTCTATATAGCAGAAGTCATCCTAGTTGGCTAAATTTAGAGAGCATTGAATGGGAGAGTATCCCCAAATACATTTTTTGCATTTTGATTTGCTCAAACAACTCCACGATCCTGTTTTCGTGACTTTACAACAAGTTTTTGAAATCTGTGCGAGACTGATAATGGCAGTCAGAAGAGAGAACAATAGCAAATTTACTGTCCAGACCATAGACACTGCATTATGAACACCTTGAATAAGCGTTAATAAATGAAAAATTGGAAGTTTATGGTATATGATTAAAGATTATGAGGTCAAATTCATTTTTAGAAAATAATAAAGTGCACACACATCATTTATAACAAGCACTAATATAGATGACGCGACAGCAGCCATATTGCCCTAGACCACACACCTGCTGATGGAGAGGAGTGATGAAGCCAATTATGATATGGGAGGCCAGTGGGCAAATTTGGCCAGGATGCTGGGGTTAAACCCCTACTCTTTTTGAAGGACCTCCTGGGATTTTTAACAACCACAGAGAGTCAGGACCTCGGTTTACCGTCTCATCTGAAAGACGGCACTCACTTAGCAGTATAAAGTCCCCACACTGTAAAAAATAAATCTGTAAAATTTACGGTAAAAAAAACGGCAGCTGTGGTTGCCAGTATTTAACCGTAAAAAATACAGTATAAACCGTAAAAGTAAATTCTCATTTTTACAGTAAACTACCGTATTTTATTAATTTATAGAAGTAATATGTCTGTATTTTAAATTAGCATCCATCTACACATCTTTTGTTACACAGATAGACATGATAACACAGCCATATGCAGGTGGTGATGAGAAAGATCATACATAATGAACCAATGCTCATCACAAACAACTTTTCCCACAATCAGAAAAGTGTATCAGTGTCTCAGAAGGTGCTTAGTGTCATTCACACAGCTACTAAACACCAGTATGGTAACACGCATAAAATTAAAGTCATGAAATAAACATTGTTTATCAACATTAGATGTAACATAACTCATTAATATACATTACTGATGGGGAAACAACTAAAAAGATTTATAGTAATGCCAACAAAAAGCATAAAAAGTGATCTGCCATGCAGGGAAATCTGGGAAAGTAAATTTATGGTTATTCGCCAAATATATTAAGGAAACATACTGTTAACCAGGTTGCGGATTTGTACTGAAGCATTTTTACAGTTTTTTACTGTTGAAATCACGGCCATTTTCTACAGTGCATCAATGTACTGGGGCAAATTGAGGGCCCCCTGCTGGTCTCACTAACACCACTTCCGGCAGCAACCTAGCTTTCCCAAGTGGTTTCCCATCCAGGTACTGACCAGGCGCAGGCCTGCTTATCTTCAGTGAGCAACCATGTAAGAGCTGCAGAGAACTAGCTGCCAGCAATACTATATACAAATTTATATACAAGCTTTATATGTGAAGTAACTGAAATTTCATCTTTAGATGAGGTGACTGTTGGGGCCATATTAATATTCTTTATTCGCATAGCTGAAGTCCAATTGATTTTGCTTTGTATTTCAAACATTATGATTTATGTGAATTGAAATTAATTTGTAAAGTAGACTTGGTCCTCTGTGCATCATACAGCACACGCAGGTGTATATCATTATTTCTGTATTGTTTGGTAGGATCAGCTTAGTGTAAGGGAGCAACAGTTTTTTTCTAGTCACATTTGACTGCAACATGACATTCTTGTATTATTTGTGAATCACTGGAAAGCAAACCGAAGAGTGTGATAAATAAACTTTTCATTTTAATATTAGGAGGAAAATAAATATATTTATGCTTTTTTGGAAACAAACACTTAGGATAAGTTTCACTCTGAAAGTAATGTACACATTTCACAATTTAGAAAGTGTTCTTTTAACTCCAAAATGGAGGGAGTCATATGTACACCCAAGAAGTGTTAAGTTAAACTCAAATTGAGTTAAATGTACACTGATTTTTTTGCTGTGTACTTTTTAAGACCCCACAGACACCCTGTTGACTACAGACAACTACAAAAAACTAGTTCAATAGTTAGCAATATTTTCCATCAACAATGCATAAAAGTTGATCTAAAGTGAAAGTGAAGACATTTACAAACATTAATTTCTTTCATTTAATTTAATTTCACTACATTCAATGCATTTTTGGATTAAATAAATGTAGTGTTGACCGAGACTGAACACTGAAATCATGCTAAAAACTCCATTGAAAGTATAATGAGGTGAATAAGTGTATAAGTATGAATAAGGTCAACTCTGAATCTGTTTGCTTGTGGTGAGAAAGCAACTCAACCAAAAGGAACAGCAAACCACAATGTAAGATGTTATGTGTATACTTTATTATGCATATGTTATTATGTGTAAAAAAAATAGCAGTATTTGTACGTTATTTTAATTGCATTGTGGGTTAGCCTAGAAGGGGTCATCAAACTTGGTCTTGGGTGGGCCGGGGCTCTCTGAGTTTAGCTCTAACTTGATTCAACACACCTGCCTGGACATTGCAAGTATACCTATAAGCCGCGGTCATACTGCAATTTTCACCCCATAGACTTCCATTCATACGGAAACGCAAGGTCGTGTGACAAGTTTTGCATGTCACTGCATTGCAAAGTTCAAGCATGGTGAACTCTGACCTGCAAAATAGCACCACGTGATTGCGTGAGACCAATATAGGATCGAAACATGACCTCTCTTTACATAAATTTAAAACATGGAGCAAACACTCGCTTTATTAATGTCTAAACATCTTGTTTTATCCTGCCCCTTTTAGCAGTGCTGTACGACAGAATTTCACATGCTCAAACTCTAGTGTGACTGTGGCTTGTTTATTAGCTTGTTCAAGTGTGTTTGGTTAGGGTTGGAGCTAAAAACTGCAGGACAACGGCACTCCAGGACCAAGTCTGGTGACCCCAGAACAAAAGGTCATATGTGAAATGCCTAATTCTTTTGCCTAAACTTTTAATTGCTCAAAAATTTTAAATAACTGCAGCAAAGAAGACACAATAGTCCCACTGAGATGCTGTCCATCCATTCTGACACAATTGTACAAAAATGAGTAGAATCCCAAATCGTAGGCAGTTGTGCTACAGTATGAGATGAGAGTTTACTTCCCAGTGACAAATGTTGGAACATTTAGAAATACTGCAACATTGTAATACTTTTGAACACTGTTGCAAAACAAAGCAAACAAGGCCATACCTACCAGAATGTTAGTGTAAGTGAACTTTTCAAAGAAGCAACAACAAATTAAATTTATTTTAAATCAGAGTAAAGAAATTCAGTCCCACTTCATATTAAGAGGCCTTATCATGTATTTGCATTTCAAATTAATCAGTTGGTCAAATGCACTTTTAATGTAATGCGTTTTACATTGTACTTATGTTTTTTTTATTATTAATTATTTTGTGTAATTACATTTTTAAATTGCACTTTTGACCCATGCATGTTAATGTCACCAAGTATGTGCCTGTATGCCACTACAATGTGCAATACAATATGAACACAATAAGCATGGGGGGGGTTGGACAATAATTTGCATATTACTGACGTCATCACATTCTACCTTTTCTGTTTGTTTAACAGCCTATGGTAAATAAATGGGGTATTTTATATTTGCACTACGCTTTATGTAAGCATGTCAATTTGTCAAAATGTCAATTAACTAAATTTATTGCTGTTTGAATACAGTATATCATTATAGATGAGTAGTGAATTTGCAGTAATCTCTCAGACGTAATAAACTCTGAAACTCTCACTTAAAACATCTCTGATAGTGAACAAGAAAAGAATAAACTGTCAAATTAAATTGTTAAAATAAAGGAGAAGCAGATCGGTTTGACTGTACATGGGAAATACCTTCACTCTGCCGGTGCCAAATCATTTGCCGTCGGTACGCAGAGGGGTGATCTGCTGTCAGGCTGCAGGTGGGAGAGGCTGCTGTATGAGGACTGGGCCGCCTCTCAGTGCTCTAAGGCGGGGGAGGGGCCGGCGGCCTTTTGCCACGCGGCCGGCGGCATCACCCGCAGCTCGTTGAGAAGAGTAGGGACGGTACAGTAATGGACAAATGACAGTCTATAAAAATCTCCAGTAACACAAAAAAGTCGCTAGATTTGTCGCTAGTCGCTTTTTTGAAAATCTGTCGCTAAGTTGGCAACAGTGGCGCAAACTGAAGAGCGGGGAGCTGGAGGGGTGAGAGGTTTGGGGACATGGAGGCGCGTGAACTGTAGCGCGGAGGGGTTGCGCGCGACCAGAAGAGCACGCGCACAAGCACCAGTTTTCAGCTCGGACTGTACCAAAATGCTGAGGAGCGGGGGGAGGGGGGATTCCGGGAGTTTACCGGGAGATTTACATTGTATTTATTTTTGATGCAAGTAGCTAGTTAAGGGCACTTAATAAAAAGTGGGACCAGAAAAACAATTACATTTAATGTACAATATTTAAAAAACAAATAAATATCTAATAAATATTTGAAAATACATCAAATAAATTAAAGAATAACAATATGATAATGGTGACGCAGTGGCGCAGTAGGTAGTGCTGTCCCCTCACAGCAAGAAGGTCGCTGGTTCGAGCTTCGACTGGGTCAGTTGGCGTTTCTGTGTGGAGTTTGCATGTTCTCCCTGCGTTCGCGTGAGTTTCCTCCGGGTGCTCCGGTTTCCCCCACAAGTCCAAAGACATGGGGTACAGGTGAATTGGGTAGGCTAAATTGTTCGTAGTGTATGAGTGTGTATGGATGTTTCCCAGAGATGGGTTGCGGCTGGAAGGGCATCCGCAGCATAAAACATATGCTGGATAAGTTGTCGATTTATTCCGCTGTGGCGACCCCGGATTAATAAAGACACTACGCCGAAAAGAAAATGAATGAATGAATGAATGAATGAATGAATGAATGAATAATAATATGATCATTTCAAAGGGGCATCCTGGTAACACCCTATATCAGCTTCCTCTTCCGATCAATCAATTAAGGCAAAATCTATCAGTTGATAGATTTAGAACACTTGATTAATTATGTGGAAATCCATGCGTTTCATTTTCCATTCAGCACATAGCTTCACCAACAGACTCGGATCCGCAGACTTATTTACAGCTCCAAACCATTAGAGAAAACAGCTGCACACTCGTGGTTCAACTCAAACACAGACTAACTACCATAAAAAGGGAGAAGAGCAGATAATGCCTTACCTCTTAATTAAACAAACACCTCTGCCTGTACTTAATCACTCAGTCCACTCACGTTCCCTCTGTGTATCATAAAACAAAAGAGGCCTGACTAAGGGGACATTCAATGACCCCATCCACACCACAGTCCAGCCCTCTACCCTTAAATCACGGCCTCTGTGGGCTCTTCAGCATGGCCTGTGGCAGGGGAACAGAGTGGGCGGTGGGTGGCAGCAGTGGAAAGACTGACACGGTGTTGCGGCAGTAAGTAATGCGCGTATGGATTAGCGCCATGATGGCCTGATCAATACCGGCGGTTCCAGCCATTAGGAATGCAGCAGAAAACGACCCCCTATGGCAATAAAGCATGGTGTCCGCTGCTACTTCATTTGCTGCCTCCATTAGTGTAATGGTATCATTATCAACTGTGGCAGTATTTTTTCTAACACTCCCACCCTCCCTCGCCAGTTTCTGTCTTTTCAGATTTCAGGAATCAGAAGTCATGAGCTTGCACTGCCTCCGTATTTTGTTTCTTTTAACATCACCAAATATAAATCTGCCCCCAGCACGGCTTGAACACTGGTCTAATTATGTATTCCTGAGTGTGTTTTATGTGGCTGTCCGACACTGTTTCTCTATTATGGACTCATTAATAGGACGTAGGCATACGGTGACTAACGGAGAGGGGGGGAACGACAAGGGGGGGCAGAAAAGCTGCTGATTATGGCGAAAGTGACACCACCTCCCGCTAAAACACCAGCTTCAACATGACAGCGGCTCGGCAGTAGGACCTATAAATCGTTACTTTAACACTAATTTACAGAGGAACATTTTGTGGGAGAAATTGATTAATCAAGACTGGCTGTGTGGCCTCATAATCAGGCCTGAACTGAAGCTAGCTGTTAATTTAACAGAATTGCCAAGGGGAACACAAACCATTTTAATGAGTGTTCAGAAACGAAATGGGCCTAAACAGCTTCCTCCAGCAACACACGAGCAGAGAAAGCCAATGAGCCGAGAACTCTCTGAAAGATGGGCCGGGTGAAGCGAAAGCCTCTAAACATCTGGCAACCCTCACATGCACCAAAATAATGCACTTCGTTCTTTTTATTTTTGTTTATTGTTATTTTTTAAACAAAAAGCATCACAGTAAAGCCATAAATAATTGTATACAGTCATCAAGCAATGTGTCAAAAGCAGCGATGGAGGCCAACAGAAGTTGTGTGAATAATAAAACATGCTCAACAGATGGAAAGATGACTAGCAGAAAGTGATTTCTAATTCCTTAATGTGAGGAAATAAAAACAACAGGGACCACGTTTCCCTGCGAATACAATTAAATTGTCAAAGTGGAATGTATTTATATATTTATTTATTGCCACATATACATGATATACATGAAAATATTACATGATAAAAACAAATTCGTATTACAATAAAAAGTTACTTAGACATATATATAAATAAATAGAATTCATACAAAAATGTATTACTTATATAAGTTAAATATGATTTTTCAGTTCAATTTTTGATAAATAATTTAAGATTCTTCCTCATGTTACCTTTTTAAAATTATCCATCAAAGTACTTTCCTCATAAAAATGGTCTAATGGTATTCAAACTTCCACTTTCCAACAAAATATGTTTCATGGTAAGAGCAGCTTGGCAGTAATTACTTTAGGTGCTTTGTTATTCTGTAAATACAATGAGTCAACCTAGAATGTCCAATTCGACATCTAGTATAGACAGTTTGTTCATGCCTGGTCTCAAAATTATAATTTGCAAAGTCTCTTTGATTTATTTTGTCAAAATGGAATTTATAATTGAACAATACTTCAGAGGGCTTCTTGTGGTCACTGGCAATGCTACAACTCTGATCATCCAATGTGCCTTGATCAACCATTACAAGAATATTTTAGGGTTTAGGGCCACGTAAGGCTAATGCTAGAAGGATGAAGTCAGTTTTAAATACACTATTAGCCAATAGTCTCCTTCTTTTAGTGGATGATAATAGAAGTGGTCTTTTTATCATACACGTGCGCCACATATGCTTAGGAAATGCCTGGCAAAGCTGAACCAAGGATAAAAATAATTTCTTGAGATGGATAGTTCACAGGCCTTCTGCTGACATCCATCCACATCATAGTTATTGGGCATAAATGCGCACATGTTTATAGCTGAGATAACAATGTACTCCCTTTTATTTATTAATGCGATCAAATGGATTTGCATTTTATTGTTATTAAGGAGCCACACAAAAAACTCCAGTCTTGCTGATCTGCGGCTTTCAGTCTTATTTCTGTGATGTAGATAGATAAGATAAAATTAAATGGACAGGCAGACAGGTCTGCTACCCTTTCCCCGTCTGCTGTACAGACCCAAAACCAGCTGGATCAAGCTCTCAGATAGTCAGAGACTCATCTGGTCCCTACAGCAGCTGCAGTAAAGTGAAAGAACCACGCACTACATAGGTTCCCTGCTGTCAGACAAGATCCAAAAGCATGCCTTTAGAGAGAGAGAAAGGATGAAAACTGAACAAAAGAAAGGGAAAAAAGTGGGAAATGAGCTCTGTGGACCAAAAAGAAAGAGAGAAGTTGCTGCCAGAACTACTAATAACTCAACTTCACTGACTAGTGGATACAACATAGAACATTCGCACAAGTTAAAATTTATTGGTAACCACAATGAAAATGCCAGGTTCACAAACATTTTTTTTCTTTTACAATAGCCACTAAATAAGATTATGTATTATTTGTAAATACTTGACATGTCATGAACAAGAAAAAACATGTCATAATACTGTAAATGAGGTCAGCACAATATATCATTTCAGCATCGATATCGCAATGTGATCATTCGCAATAGTCACATCACAGGATCTGCAATGTCAAGTTCAGCTTATTCAAAATTTTGAGTGGAATTATAACTGACTAATAACCATATTTTTGAGTGATTTAGAAGCTTAACGTTAATAGAGTGGAAAGAGTTGCTTTGTTTTTAAGGCCTATAACCATGAACAAGAAATTATAACTAGGGCTGCACGATTAATCTCGATTCTACTACACACGATTTTAATTCAGCTTTTCTGCGATTTAGCCAATTATATTTTCAAGGTCAAGAGAGAAGCGTAAAGGCGAATGCACAAGTCTTCACAGCAACATGGACACATCCAAATGGCGATAAAAGTGTAATGTACTGTATTTATAAGCAGTGGTGTAGTCGGGGCTATATGCACTTATACTGTACTCCGTATGCCTACTTTTTTCCACGAGCTGTTTGGGTATTACGACTTCTGAGGATATAATAATTGCATATACCCTCGATATGCTCACTTGTTTGCTGATTAGACTTCCCTAATTTACATGTATCCGTGACCCCTTTAACTTTATACAACATGGTTTTTTTAACTTGCATCTTAATTTGTTGCAATTGGTGCATTTTTGTTTAACTTGTTCCATTCTCCGCCCCCCTGACGGCCGCATCAGCACTATCAGCTAAGCATAAATCATAGGATTAGACTATTGGCATCTTGCTTTAAAATGAAAAAAATTGTTGAAAAACTTTTTTTTTTTTCTAAATGGATTATTCACCCAAAAATGAAAATTGTCATCATTATGTCTAAAACATAATAATTCAACTTTAGTATTATGAATAGTTGTATTCTGATGTCATTACAGTGAGTTAACCAACAGGACATTTTTAAAGTCTGTTCAAGTCCACCATCGCAAGTCTATACTAAATGTATAATTATAACCAACAGTAGACCTACACATAGGCCTAATATTATTATTGTTGGTTTGCCATCAGTTTGAGAACTAACAATAATAATAGTCTACTCATATTAACTTTTATTTACATCTACAGAATCTTGAGAAAATCTTGATTTTATTAAAAACAAATTAGTGATTTTCATTTTAGCCAGAATCGTACAGCCCTAATTATAACAATGAAAATTCAATGCTTTTAACTTTTATAGAATGAAGACTATGCAGTTTTATTTGCTTACATTTAATTGTTCAACTTATACTCAAATACACTTAGACTCACCAAAATATACTAAAAACTAAATTAATTGTTGCACATTATCTGGCCTACAATATTATCCCAATCAATATCAAATTATGAGTTCTTTCCAAATTAAGCTAGTCAAGTCATTTGGTGAAATAATTATATTCATATCGCAATAAACTTTGCAAAAAAACTAAATACTGCAATGCGTGAATTTTCCAATATAAAGCAGCCCTATTGTAAATGTTGCTTTCCAACTAAACATCGCTTGCACTGCAGTCTTTAACAATATGCAAGATATCATTGAGAAGGCAAAGTGTGTTTTGCACTGGCTGTCTTGTCATCAGAAACAAACATCAACCTTTACTCTGTAGCATTATTACACGCATCAGCAGTAGCAGCGTTCTCCAGCCTCCGGCATAGACTGCAGCTCTGCACAAGAAGTTTGGCCAGAGGAGAAATGGTTGTGCCCAACTGAACCTGGTTTCTCTCTAAGGTTTTTTTTCCTTCACTTTCGTCAATTGGTGAACTTTGTTCCTCATTGCTGTTGCCACTGGCTTGCATGGTTTGGGACTTGTGGAGCTGCGCATCAATGGATTTGCTCTTCAGTGTTTGTACTCTCAGCACTGAAAATTAAACCACACTGAACTGAAATAAACTGAACTTCAACTCTGAAAACTGGACTGACACAGTTTCAGTTTACTGGAACTTCTGTGTTAAGCTGCTTTGACACAATTTACATTGTAAAAGCGCTATAGAAATAAAGATGAATTGAATACCATTGTCTTTTTTAAAGCTTTGTACAGAAGAGCTTCTGTGCTCCTATTGGTCAGCATCATAGATGTGATGATACTAGTTGTTGTGAAATGAAAATAATAAAATAAAAATAAGTAGATATTCCACAGTAGCCTTTCTGTTGGAACATCATGGCATGTCCAAGGGGTATCAGATGTCATACACTATCAAAAAAACAACAACAACATCATGACTGATTCTTGTGTCCTAACACCTTTTGTTTACAAATCACCACAACACACTACATTAAAAAACCATGGCAAAATAGAGTTGATTTTGAATAGTCTGAATATGGCATGAACTATGCAAGCAGTACGCTCTCTTGAAATGAAAAACAAACACATTATTGTGGGTGTTTAGATTATCAAACAAAAGCATTTTAACTACAGAGAGAAGATCAGAGATTTATGAATCAACTTTTCAGACAAATGTCTAAATCTTTAAATATGACAGCATGCTAAACAATACATTTGCTCCTGGGACTGATTTGTGTAACATTTGTACAGGACTTTTTTTACCCATTAATAATTAATAATAATTTTCTAGGGGCTGCACGGTGGCGTAGTGGGTAGCACGTTCGCCTTACAGCAAAAAGGTCGCTGGTTCAAGCCTCGGCTAGGTCAGTTGGCGTTTCTGTGTGAAGTTTACATGTTCTCCCCATGTTCGCCTGGGTTTCCTCTGGGTGCTCCGGTTTCCCACACAAGTCCAAAGACATGTGGTATAGGTAAATTGGCTAGGCTAAATTGTCCATAGTGTATGTGTGTAAATGAGTGTGTATGGATGTTTCCCAGTGATGGGTTGCAGCTGGAAGGGCATTCACTGCGTTAAACATATGCTGGATAAGTTGGCGGTTCATTCCGCTGTGGCGACCCCTGATTAATAAGGGTCTAAAGGGACTTTAAAAAAGGGACTAAAAGAAAATGAATGAATAATGTTACTAATAAAGAACCGACTTTGTATTTATATGTTGCCCTATTTAAATATTTAAAATGCTTGATTCTGGCTATTGCATCAACATCAATATCGAGGCTTGATAGAATTGACTCTCATAAATGCACAAACTGACTAAATGTATACCTTGAATGGAACACAACAAGCTGTGCGCTGTTTGTCTAAGTTAGTTATGTGTAAGACCTGCACCATGTTATCAGCCTTACATTGTTTATGTTGGTATAAAACCAAATAAATCAATGTTTATACTTTCAGGGTCAAAATGCTTAAAGCCATAATGCTTTATGCATAATGACACTGAAAAGCAACAAGTTCAGATAAACACAGCTGCACAACAATATCACTCTGTATCTGCTAAATTATAAACACAACCTTTTCATTTCCAGCCCAGCTCATATGTGAATCATGTGTTTAGTCAGAAAACAGGTGTAAACCAAACACATGCGCTTCATTCGTGAAATAAACGAGAAACAAATGGGTTCAGCAGACACCTTCAGAGAGTGACAGACACCTGGACTAGTCTAGCATCTTCTCTCGACTTCATTCATTACCACCATCACTGAACACACTGTAACGCCGCCACACAACCCATTCAAGCAAAGTCAGAGTGTGGCAGTCATGAGAAAACACTCCCCCTGCGCGGTGCCTCAACACACACTCGTGTGCCGGACGGCTGTGTGCTTAAAGAGGCAAAACTCCTCCGATAAAAGAATGGAAACATTACAGGAGCAAACAGCAGCATCACATGCGCACTTCAAATGAACACACAGCACCAACCAGCGCATGCAATACCGCCGCGGACGCACTGAACGGTGGCTTACAAACTCCACAACTACATGTGCTGCTTGGCGAACTGAGAGAAAACTACAAGCGATACCTTTCTCCTCTTTTCCCTCTCACTGTCATCCGATCTTTTCATGTTCCTGAAGTCTGTTACGCTGCCTCGGTTTCATAGAGCGCAGCGCTGGGTCATGTAGTACTTGAAAGTGTGCCGTTTTCTTGTGAAATTATAGTGAGTGATCTTTAATATGAAATAAGCGATGTTTATAATTGTGTATGACACGTGTATGGCAATAAACGGGGTGTTGTTGTTTTATGTAAGCGGCTTGTTCTTTAGGTCCTTCCCAGCCATTCCGGTAAGAACTACATTTCCCAGATCCTTGCGCCAGAAAGCCACGCTTGTAATTGAGTCAAACCTGAAGTGGATATAGGCGCTTCTCACTTTTGGCGAGACAGGTTTGAAACGGTATGCTCTTGCTTTCTTGAAGTCGTTTATTAAAATGAATTAAAGAAGTGGTTATACTGAATGTACAGAGAGTGCATGTTAATAATTTGTCATTAGTAGATGAGGGACTCTGCTGTGAGTAATATAAATCCAACATTAGAAAGCGCTTAGGTATGTTGGTAGTTATTCTCTTGTCCATGAGACATACAGTATGATAAGCATGTTCAGGCATAACATGTTATATAATATATCATTGATTGTGTTATGGAGACCAGGCTCTGAAAGTACTGCAAGAGTCGCGATGTAAATAATCACAGTAGACCATTTTCACTGATATTTATATAATATGATAAACCTATTTGTACATGTCAGTGTACTTAACACTTGTTATATATTTGTGTGTGTGTGTGTGTGTGGTGTGTGTGGGTGTGTTGTGTGTGTGTGTGTGTGTGTGTGTGTGTGTGTGTGTGTGTGTGGTGTGTGGATGTGGGTGGGTGGGCCGGTGTAAGATTGACAGTATGATAATCTTGGATAAAAATATCATGGTCTCACAGTATATTGGTATCGTGATGACTGCTCTAAAATATCTTCTTTTTTAAATATCAAGGTAAAAACCAACAAACAACATTGAACACAACATTTTTTTAATACACATTTAAAATATTTTGGATCAGTAAACATCTCAGACTAAATAATTAAAATAAATCATTGACCTCTGCTGTCTTCATTAGTTTCGAAAACACAGATTGTTTTTACTCTTGGAGATCTTTCTTTTCTTTGGATTTAAAGTAAACCCACTGCACGGCTGAGCTCTATACCATGCTTGGATGTTGGTTTACAAGCGATGTTTGCTGAATTGTTGGCTGACCGATAGCTTTTGATGTGGAGGATACTGTTGCCCTAAAAAACTAAATAAAATAATCGTAAAAACACAATTTTTTTTAAATATACCGGTAGGAACGGTATAACAGAAAAGTTTGTAGGTTTAAAATTTTGACTTTTACCAAACCGTGGTAAACCTTGAAACCATTTATCATGCCATGCCTTGTTGTGTGTGTTCAGTAATGATCATGATGAACCTAAACATTATTGGGGACTAGGTTTTTGTAAAAATGTTGACACTTGAAATAAAAAAAAAGCGTTCATTTAAATTACACATATGAATCAGATTTGGCCAAAATACATATTTTAAATTAAAGACCCAATTAAAACACACAGACCCCTGGCAATCTGATGTAATTATGATGATTGTCTTCGAATGTGACCCAGTGATTGGCAGGTGGGTGCAGTTTGATTGGACAATGGGTTAATTAACATCAGAGTGTTAAATTAATAAGAAAGATTACACCGTAAGTAGGTGAAATAATGTAGCGTGAGTTGAAACAGAGCAGCTTAGCCACTGTTTCTACTCTCCTGAGGTTTAGCCTTGCCTTCAATGAATGGAAATCAGAAACAGAAGCTTTGCATCTCCTACAAAAATAGTCACCGTGCTTTGAGCATATTCCAAAAAGTCAGCCTTGCCAGGTCTCCTACAAACCTCTACTCCAGCTTTTGCCCAGGGTGCTGTACAGCTCGAAGACAGAAGGGCCCCAAAGCAGGATATTCTATTTTCCAAAAACACCACTTTGGGCTGTAATAGAATATGTAGCAGCATTTGTGTATGACATGGACATAACCCCCTCTGAGCGTCTGAGGTCAACAGATATCTCGTAATGCATGTGAAGTGGTGTTGAAAAGCGTTTCCGCTGGTTCCCAGTTTCAGCCGAGGACAAAAAAGGACCGGCTCTGGTGAAAGATATACAGGCACGAGCCCCGCGGAGGGCCAGGGGGGTATTAAAAGGTTTCGAAACACCTGCTATGTATTAGCATTACAGACTTTGATCAGTGTCTTCATTAGACTTCTTTGTAATCTCTCTTCTTTATGATAGGGCCGACCGAGGCGAGCCTGGTACACAGATTGAACACATGTGTTCTCTTTCACCTGTCTTGTAAAAAAGCTCAAAGCGCTCATACTTTCAAAGATTTCAGTATCTCTGTCATCTTGTTGCAATAAACACGAGGGCTCTTTTGATTCCTATTATAACCTACATTTCCGCCCTTCTCTTTTAGCTTCGGAGGGAAATATGTGTTTGAAAAATACCTTGAGCAAAAAGTGGCTCCATATGGATATAAGAGTATAAAGCACATGTGTCTACGGGGGATATCTTTGTAAGCTAATGGAAAGGAAATTATTATTCTGTCATAGCTTTTTTAGGAAACAAAGTTCATGTCTGTTTATGCTTCGCATCCACTCATTCAATTAATGTTCCTTTGGTGTGTGCGTGTTAAAACCATTCTTCCTATATTACATCTGTCAGTCAAGTCTCACCAGCGGGACTTCAGTGAGGCGGATTGTGTCTTCAGCCGGCTCCGCGTCCAATCATTCCTCTCATCGTGTTCAAGAAGACTTTTAATGCGTGATCAGCAACTTAAACGCAATATGCAGGGTAGCATGCTTTCAGATGTGGTACAACGCTTGGGTTCAAGGAAAAAAAAAGTGAGACGGAAACTTTGAACTCCTGCAGCTCATCAAATCCTCCTTGTCTTTTGTCTGGCCAATTCTCTGTTCTCACTTTTCACCATGGGGATGTTATGTGTTATTTTGGCAGTGCATCGACAGCGGATGACCTCCGACAGGCCTGTGTTTTTACCCCCGCAAATATAATAATCATGCATAAAAAGAAGGAGAAAGCACTGGGCTGAAATCCAAAGGTTGAAAAAGAGCCTTGTGCCAGAAAAACAATAAGGAACATTAAAGACAAATTCAGTGACATTGTGCTCCGCTCGTATATTAAAACCAGAACATTCTACGTGGTTTGGAAAACAGCTTGTAAGTAAAAGCAGTCTCTCCTTTGAATAATAATAGGTTTCTTTTGAACACATAGGGCCACCTATACTTTAATGTAGCACCGTCGAGTTGTGATGTGGCTTATTCTAAAGAGGTGGTAAAAACACAGTAATGGGGGTCAGACGCTGAGGCTGTTGTTCACTGTTGCTAAAGACCAATTTCGTCCTTCCCACATCCTGTCCGTTAGCATTTTTCTCAGTGTCCTCCATGGTGTGCCTGGGAGAAAAGGGAGGCCTTTGAGTTTTATTTGTATTGAGTGGGCATATGGAACAGGCATGCGCCTCACCGTGCCCTAACCTTCAATGATACGCTGTAGGAAACTGTTATTTGTCAGTGCTATAAAGGAGATTGCTGCCCAGTGGTTTCAATTAACTTCAAAGCACTCTTCCCAGGCAAGTAATAGTTATATCAAAACCTGAACTGTATTATTTAGGTTCCACCACTGGAGCGCTCAGAATGATTATGCACCCTTTTCAAAAGAGATTTTCTTTTCTTGCTGACTTTATGCATTCCTGCCTCTCGATGGGATTTTTCTTTTCTCCTGTTCTCAGTTTTATTTTCATATTTTTGTTTATATGGCCCACCTTAAAGCTCTTGAATGTCAGAGGGTGGCCCTGTGGCACTAGAAAGTCTGGGTACAAAACATTAATAATGGAGAGATGTAACTATGGGCTAAAAAGGGGTAATATCCTGTACACTTTCAAAGATAAAAATAAATATTATTACCTTTACAATAAAATACTATTTATTTTTTTATTTCCGTTTAATTCAATGTGCTACTTCCCATTTCTTTGTTAATGTTTAACAAATCACCTCAGAAATTATGTGATAATTCTATACCTAAGGCCAGGACACACCATGCTAACATCAAACAAGTTGTGCCGACGAAATCCAACTGTGCTGTTGGGCTCGCGTCAACTCACCTATGGTTCCATCTGGATCAAAAAGCTGGCCGTGAACACCAATGGACAAAAGCTGGTTGAAACAAGTGTGCACGTTCTGCACCTGCATGAGAGGACGTGTATTTCCTCACCCATGGGTTTTCTTGTTTGCAACAGGAAACCAGAACTTCCGACAAACACATACAAAGCATAAAAGCAACATTTAGTACCAATATTACAGTAATTGTCACCTGCAAATATTTCTGGTAATCTATAATCCATATGTTTGGAAATATTTGAGAAATGGTAAGAAAATTACAGCCGGTCTATTTTTGTGTTTTTTTTTTTTTTTACTTGACTTTTGTCACTTCATTACATCACACTAATGCTTTGATTTGTTGCTGAACAACCAATCAGAGGGCTCTCTTCAGCTGAAGCTGATTCTACATGCTGAATGGGACCAACGAGCGCTGACGTTAACCAGATGAGAGGCAATATCTGTGTCTCAAATGGCACACTATGCACTTATGCACTATGTACTTACACACTCAACAGTACTGTATAGTGTATGAAAGTAGTGTCGTCCCAAATGGAATACTAACGTTTTTTACTAAGCGGAAATTCAAACCGTTTCCCAGATGACATTTGGCGATTGCCAGTTTAGTGAAATAAATGACCAAACTACCAAATAATACCTGCCATGAGTATAACCGCATTTGCCATCGGGAGGTGGCATAATCACTCTCGTAGGAGAATTTTGCTTTCACAATTCGAAATAAATAAAGTTATCAAACCTCAGAGCCCGATAGCTCTGCTAAGTGATCAAAGATGCAGCTGTTGTTGAGTGCATGAAGTGTCCAACATTCCACACTTCATTTTAAAGGTTGAATAAGTGCATCATCCGGGTAATTAAAGTGCATTTATTATTTTTAGAGTAAAAAGAATATTTCAGTGTGAATGCAATACTTACACTATACTACAGTCCCTGACAAAGTCTTGTCGCTTATCTATTTTGTAGGAAACACCTGCTATTAACCTGACATTTAATTAATCAATTGATGTTAGAAATAGTCATATGAAAAGCTAAAACCCTCCCAAATGATGTTTAATGCACTGAAATACAATTAGGTTCACTGAAAATAGATTTAATCATTTAATCAAGACAGAAAGGTCAAATTTTAGCAAGTCAAAAGTTTTGTCGCTGTACAGAAATTGAAACAAATTTACTGCAAATACAAAAAAATAAGTCAGCAAATTAAGTAGTGGTGCTGTGGTATCCAAATTTAATATCTTGTATGACTTCCATAAGCTTGAAGGACTGCATCCATGCGGTTTGGCAAGGATTCATACAATTTATTGATGAAGTCATCAGGAATAGCAAAGAAAGCAGTCTTGCATGCCTCCCAGAGTTCATCAATATTCTTTGGTTTCTTCTTCCAAGCTTCCTCTTTCATCCTACTCCACATATGCTCAATGATGTTCATGTCTGGTGACTGGGCTGGCCAATCCTGGAGCATATTGATCATCTTCGCCTTGAGGAACTTTGATGTGGAGATGGAAGTATGCGATGGAGCACCATCCTGCTGCAGAATTTGGACTCTTTTATGGTTGGGAATATAAGAGGGTAGCTAAGATTTCTTGGTATTTTAGACTATTGATGTTGCCTTCCACCTTGCAAATCTCTCGCACACCCCCATACTGGATGTAACCCCAGACCATTATTTTTCCCGCCACCAAACTTCACTGTTTTCTGAGTAAATCTCGCATCCATGTGGGCTCGAGTTGGTCTCCTGCAATATTTGCGTCGACTGTGGTGTAATTCAACAGAAGATTCATCTGAAAATCCACCTTCTGCCACTTTTCCAGTGTCCATCCTTTAGCAGGCTGTGGGCCTTGGCAAATGCCACACGGTTTTTTAACTGTCTTTTTTTTAGTGCTGGCTTCTGGGCACTGATTCGGCCATGGAGGCCATTTCGAGACAGAATCCGACGAATTGTTCTGGTTGACACAGGAACTTCAGGTGACCAGGTCTTGTGGAGCTCTGCTGCAGTGGAAAATGGGCTGGCCTTGGATTTCGAGCCAACAACGGTTCCTCTCGAGCAGTTGTCTTACGGGGTCTGCCTGACCTGGGCTTTGTCAAAAACGTTTCCAGTCTCTTCAAATCTTTTTTTATCCTCTGTACTGACGCTGAGACACATTGAAGGTGTCTGCCACATCAGCAGTGGATCTGGTCTTCAGATTTTTGATAATCAACACTTTAGTCTCAGGGTGACTCTTATGCATGTTTGCAGAGGTCTAGTTGAAGTTGAGTGTGAAGGTTCTAGTGTACTGGGGTTCTTTTATACCACACCTGAGACCTAATTGATCCCTTATTAGTCACAGGTGAAGCTCATATGACAAGGCGACAACCACTTGTGTCTTTTCAAAATTGATTCAATGGGCTTTACTAAGCTGGGAATATTACAATACTTTTTGAAAGTTTCGTTTTGCACTGAAACATTATTACAAAAGCTGTTGGGATTAAATAAGCCATTTCTTGTAAAAAAATCTTGATTAGAAATATATTTCAGGAGCACTTCAGGTCAATTTGTACACAAGCGACAAGACTTTTGTCAGGGACTGTACAAAATGGCATAGAATAGTGCATAGTATGAGATTTGGGATGCACCTAAACCGTGGAAAACATCAAACCAACTAGCCAGACTGACGCTGACTGACGACCCGACGAAGCCCAATGGCCAACCGTTTGGCTTGGGTGTGTCCCAGCCCAGCATCCTTCAAGCATATTAAAAATTAATTGATTGAACATAATTTCAAACAAAGCCAGTCCAAAACAAAAATCATGTGTTTGGAATCACTAGCTAAAGAAGTTTGAAACAACTTGCTAAAGTAAAAAGTTAATTTAAGCATCTTGTAACACTGGACATTGGCAAAAATGTCCTTTGAGACTCCCTGCTTTGACATGAAAATCTTTTCCGGTGTTCCAAGTATAAACAAAAAAACACAAAAGAGCTGTGATATAGTTGTTGTTGAACTAACGCTGGGCGGTTTGGTGGTGCATTGGGTAGCAGATGATCGCTGGTTCGAGCCTTGGCTGGGTCAGTTGGCATTTCTGTGTGGAGTTTGAATGTTCTTCCCCGTGTTCGTGTGGGATTCCTTTGGGTGCTCCGGTTTTTCCCCACAAGTCCAAAGCTTTGCTGTATATGTGTATTGGGTAGGCTAAATTGTCCATAGTGTATGAGTGTTGTATGGTTGTTTTGCAGAGACTGGGTTGCAGCTGGAAGGGCATCCGCTGCGTAAAACATGTACTGGATCAAGTTGGCGGTTCATTCCGCTGTGACGACCCCTGATTAATAAAGATACTAAGCCGAAAAGCAAATGAATGAATGAATGTTTGGTTCGACTGAATCTAACTCAGGTTAGATTCTCTCTTTGGCTGTAGATCTTTGCGCAGTGTGAATACCAAGTGAAATATATTGTGTTCATTGCATTTGCTAGCCATTTGAAATTGAGTCAAAGTTTGACCTGGAGCTTAGAAGAGACAAGCTGCATTGTAATAACATAGATGACATCGCCTCATCTGCATTTGTAGTTGATAAGCAAAATCAGAAGAATAATAACAATTGTGGGGCGACACGGTTGCTTATGTGGTTAGCATTGTTGCCTCACAGCAAGAATGTTGCTAGTTCAAGTCCCGACTGGTCAGTTGGCATTTCTGTGTGGAGTTTGCATGTTCTCCCCGTGTTGGCGGGGTTTCCTCCAGGTGCTCCAGTTTCCCCCACAGTCCAAAGACATGCACAATAAGTGAATTGAATAAACTAAATTGGCTATAGTGTATGAGTATATATGGATGTTTCCCAATACTCGGTTGCAGCTGGAAGTGCATCCGCTGTGTAAAACATATGCTGGATAAGTTGGCGGTTCA
The DNA here is from genome assembly GCA_903798195.1 of Danio kyathit. NCBI lineage: Eukaryota > Metazoa > Chordata > Actinopteri > Cypriniformes > Danionidae > Danio > Danio kyathit. Next base: position 43,651,034 of record LR812525.1, read on the forward strand.
TTCCGCTGTGGTGACCCCTGATAAATAAAGGAACTAAGCTGAAGGAAAATGAATGAATAGTAACAATTGCACCACAAACACCCTCCCTGATTAGTGTTTGTTTTCGCAGTTCTTTCTTTTCCTTGCTTAAGCATTTTTGTCCCATAATTGGATGACTTCAACACACGTGAGGTTTTGTTTACAATTTCTTGTTCACTTGCAAAAAGGGCAATATGAAAGCAAACTTCACCCAACAAAAAATCAACATTATGTCTTAAATGAACTAATCAATTGAACTAAAGGACTTTGCTGGTGCAAATACACTATTAGTTTTAGGTGTAGATCCTTAATTACTTAACAGAGTATCTAAAGTGACCACTACAAATGAAGTGTATCAATTTTTATAGGCACTGTTCCAGTGACCACACAATATTAAGAAAAAAGATACAAAAACCCTTTTAAAAGTATTAAAATTTACCTTCAGTGTACTTAAATGCCGCCTTTAGGGGTAAATATGCTACCGCTTCTGTGAGATCTTGTACCCTTTTTCTGAATGGCTAAAGCTCTACAAACATTATTAGTCTCTGATTTTACTGCACCTTGTAATAGTTTTTTAAATAAGGGTTAACAACCCCGTCTTTGAATGTCACGGTGGCCCTTTTTGTTGGATCCGTGTTCAAATCTGGTACAACCGTTTGGCTTGCGTACACAGAATCGGGCAACCCGGGCCTATAAAAATGATTCACAAAATACATGCACTAAATACATGTTGATTAAGCCCCCTATAAATGATCACACACGCAGCACAGGAAAAAGCCTGATGGCTGTTGAAGGAAGAGCGTGCAGCCTGGCGTTAGATTGTGGTGTACCTCCTTGGCTAGGATCGCTTCCAGACGCCATCAGAGGGGGCAGTTTTGCTGGAGCTGTGATTTGAATACCATAATCGGTGAACAGTTTTATAGGAAATCCATTAAAATGTGAGGTTGACATACAAAGAGCCCTGTTTAAAAGCTCATAGCCAATGTCAGGCTGAAAGACATTATAAAATTTCTATATACAGAAGCACACACATCTTTGCTGTGTCTCTGTGCTTTTGTATGTACTAATGGTGAAGGTTAAGCCTCTACAGCGGTTGCTCTGGAATGGCTGCTTTTTTATTCATGCATTACCACAGTAGGTTGAAGTCATCTGCCTTTCCTACAAACATTGTTTTCAAAGGGAAAGTAAGGGCACATCACGGCAAATCAACAAATGCCATCCTTCTGCTTGATCTCTTTGTCTTGGCAGCTTCTACAAAATATTTTAAATCTCAGTCTCTGTTCAACCTCCTCAGATCAAAGTCTCTTCGGAATGAAAGCTGAAGAACAATAATGGAATAATTAAGAGATAAATGAATATTAAAAGCAAACTCTTTGAACCCAAATGTTTTGGTTTATTTTTACGAGGACTTCTATGGACTCCAGTGTGCAATTTTCCCATGATGCACTGTGCGCAAGCCATTGCCAAACTACAGAGGGCAAAAGTGGAAAGGTACAACATAAAAACTACACATTTATTGAATTATTATTGGTTTTAAATAGCACAGGCTGTATGGTGAATTGATTGCTTATTTAAGAGTCAATGTTTTTCTGTTAAGATAAATATACTGTATATAAGAAAAGAAATGTGGAAACCTCCTAAGCAATTATAACCCAGAATACTATTAGCAGACTAATCATTTAGGTTCACTTAGAATCTATTAGGTGAGTTGGTCAAGAAAAAAAAATACTTTATTGTATATAAATATAAAAAATAGTTTATTGTAGCCTATACTAAACAATAATGAAAGATAAATTACAGTTTAGGTAGCAGATTTCTCTACATTTTCAAAAGACAATTTTTCTTTTTGTTAGTACTAATCAATGAGTATTATGTTATTTAAATCTCTGAATAAAGGTAAATCATGCAAGACCAAAGAGCAGAAGTGATAACATGCCCAGTAAAGTTCTCTGCTTCAAATGATTATGTTATGTAAAATAGTAAATGTAACATATCTAAAAAAAAATGTAAAAGTTAGAAGTGTTAGGTCACAATTGTTTGGATAGATATTTCCCAAGATAGACCTAAGATGTCACCCTTACTAACCAATGTACACAAAAGTCTAGATAGTTCCAATTTTTGCATACAGCCGTGAAGAAGGTTGTATGTAGTTAAAATATGTTGAAAAAAATTTAAGTATAGCATCAGTGTTTCTTCCTGGAAAAAATTTAGGCTTTATTAACAATTTAGCCTTTTCATTTTACTAATGAAGCCCAAATATGTCTATATTGCTAATAATCTTTAATTGGAAACCCCAAATCAACCACAAATTTTCTACACTAACCATAGTTTAACCATGGCGGAAAACTGAGGCAAAACATATGCTTATAAGTGTCCCCAAATGGTACATTTACTTCCCTATAATAAAACCATGGTTCTTTTTTTGTAATTTTGTGTGTCTGAGAAAACTGGTCACCCTACTTTAAAATAAAACATTCATTAATTCATTTTCCTTTGGCTTAGTCTCTGATTCCACAGCTAAATGAACCACCAACTATTCTGGCATATGTTTTACCCAGCGGATGCCCTTTCAGACGTAACTCAGTACTGGGATACACTCCCACATTCACACACACACTCATACACTACAGCCAATTTAGTTAATCCAATTCACCCATACCGCATATCTTTGGGACTGTGGAGGAAGGAAACCGGAGCACCCGGAGAAAACCCACGTCAACATGGGGAGAGAACATGCAAACTCCACACAGAAATGCCAACTGACCCACCAGGGACTCAAACCAGCGACCTTCTTGCTGTGAGGCGACAGTACTGATCACTGAGCCCCCATGCCGCATACAATTTAAAAAATGTACTAAAAGTTCAAATAAATGACTGGCTTTATTATTCCTAAGATTTGCAGTAAAAGCAGCTATTAAAAGAACAGAAATGTCCACTGTCATGTTGTTTTTGCTAAACAGTATATCAATAGATATGAAACAATAGAACATGTATTAGTCAAAGAATGAAGGATGTTTTGCATGTTCTTTTGTATCAGTCACCTTAAGAAGTCATGAACTATGAAGTGAGGGCTTCTCTGTCCAATTGTAATTAACAGATGATTGTAAGTATTTAACTACTGTATAGTTATAGAGTATGTGTTGTCTTTAGAGTAGCTGAGTTTGAGATTTTCATCCTGCATTCAGAAAGACTTACCTGTATTAAAGCAGTCTCCTTGCTAAAACTTCAAGTGTTTATTTCAGTATTTGGTCTGGCATGTATGTGTGTTTGGTGTTTGGTTTGGACTAGGCTAAAAGTGGCTTCTGGTTATCCATCAGTTATTAATTGCCTTGATGTTGAAACCCAAAAGCTGCTTGTTTCCATCTGCAGTAGATGCAGTTATTCTATGACTCTGACTCAGTGGATGTGTTGATTATGTGTGTTGAACAAGATGCCTTATTAGTGAGAGATTTTGAGGTCATTTCGGGGATACGTGTGTTTGCGTTTTATGCAGCTGATGGTCATCAGCAGTCGTATCCATCATTACTGGCAGAATTGTTTTCCAATTTCTGCATCATCATCACAGCAGCTACATCATCATGAGGCCTCTTGCCCTCGTCCTGAAGCCTGATTATTTCAGCCTTCACAGGACCCTTCAAACTCGCACACGTCAACTGCGAAAGCACTCGAGAGGCCGAGGGGAAGAAAAACAAGCTCGCTGTGATGTTTTGCTTAATTGAACACCACTGTAATTCGTGATTTTCATGATGATATCACCATGTCAAACAACAATCTGACCCCTCTCGACATGTAAACACACCCTTCAGGGAAAAAAAGCACAAGCAAGAGGCCGAAAAAAGCAGAGGCCTACCACACACCTAGTGCTGACACTTTCCATAACCCCCGGCCTCCCCCTCTCTGTCTCTCCCACTGTCAGGGAGACCAAAGCTGTCTGGGTAAAACCTTTTGAAGCCATCAAGTGGTTTTGCAAATTATGTTGTTTTGCGGCGCAGCGCTGGGCCAGATTAATGAAAGAATGTGTGACTGTATTAGAATGTGGAAGACAAGAGCTGCCGTCCTGAAACCACCACAGCTTTTAAAACGCATGTTGATCGCATGTCTGCTGGCCAAGTGCTCGTTTCAACATGGTGTCATAGACGGCTTTTGGATGGCGGCCCAAGGTTTGGGCTTATTTGTCTTTATAAAAAGGACAACTATCCGAGCAGTGCCAAGGCACCCTTAGGGTCTTTGATATGCTGAAGCAGGAGGAGTTGGACCGGGTAGGAGTGCTTCGCTCAGCTGGTCCGCAGATGTGTTGGTGGTGGGCGTCCTCTGACTGAACCAGGATCAGATTAGTGACTTCTCTTCTCTTTTTTTTTTGCTTGCCCCAATAAAAAGCACACAATGCATTTGTATGTGTTAAAGGGGGGAAAAAATCCCTCCACGGGCCAATAATTGGCAGGTGGCATTCGAATATGTGACCACATATAATGCTTCTCTTATCATTAAAGAAAAAAGGCCTAGCTAGCTGACTTTTAACTTTTATGGTGGTTGTGGGCTGAATTTTGGGGCTTTCCTAACAGCGGAATATGTGTCCAAGGCTTTAATAATCTATTTTCCCTTTGTTTCGACTGACACGGCAATTGCACCCGAAATGCTGGCAAAACAATATTTACTGACTTATCAATTTATTTCTTTGCAGAAAGTGCTTCCAGACGTTCTCATTAGTCACTTCTCTCAGCCAGCAAATAAAGCATGTTTGTTTATCCGTAACGGGAGAGGTGACAGAAGTGCCGGCGTCATTGCAAAAAGACCCGACTGGTACTGGGATGAAACATCCTTGCGCTGTCTTAATCAGACAGCAAGTGAAAAACCCTGCCACGTGTCACACCACAAGACCATCCATTGTTCCATCAACATCAACTGCACGTGTGCAGATCACACAATGTCGCGTCTCTTGACCCTGAGAACTCATAAATCGCAGCCCTGGACGGACGAAGCCTATCTGGCTGAGCCAGAACCCACAGGAATGTTGAATCGGAATGTTTTTTGACACCGTTTATCACATACAAGTGCTACGAAATGTCGACTAATTACAAGCTTTTCAGTGCTAACGGTCTGCCTTGCGCAAAGGATAAGGTTGTGCCAGCGAATGTAGCAATTAGAGATGTCTTAACATGTGGTTACGTCGACCTGATGAGTGGGTGAAGGGATGCGTATAATCATGCGTTTAAGCAGTAAACAGCACTTGGCCCTGAGCAAGCTGGGATACAATAGCGCTGCCTTTGTCTCCCCCTAAATTTACATAGTAAACTGTTGACACTTTTTGGCTGCATCAGATTTGCAGAGCGGTGAAGCTGTAAACCTAGCGCGACCCCTTTTTTTATACGCCTCTGACCTCAGCTCCCTGCCTCGTAAATCAGCCGTAATTAAAAACGCAAAGAAAGGCCGTTATTGCGCAGTTGCACCGCAGAAAACATAAGACAGCCATTTTGAGGTTTTACCCAGCATGCTTTGCTGCTGGTAATTAGTCAGCGATGGCAGATTAAACGTGTTTTCGAGAGACAACAACATGCGGATGGCAGACTGTGGTTTTCTGAATCCCAGATTCCTCCGGAGAGAGACAGGAGTCTGTCAGAGGGGAAGCGCTTGATTTAGAGCATTATTTCAGTAAATTACAGTCAGCTTCAGGGACGGGCCAGGATGTTTTAATTGCAAACATGAAATTATAAAGTGAAATAGCTGAGCGAATGTGTTTAAAGAGACACAGATGCGCAGAAGTGTATTTTTGGGTTTGATGATGTGCATATTTCTCCCTCTCTCGCACTCTGTCGGTCTTCATGCTTCTTTTTTAAACTCATCTCTTTATGTCTAATGGCCAATTTACTGCATGACTGCATACTCTGTGTCTCCTGCTCATGCTCTGTGAGACATTATCATGCTTTGATTAAACCGTAGTCTGTGCCAGAATGGACAAATTTCTCTGTTAACAGTTGAAGAGGTGACTGAGGGGGTTTTTCAGGATAACATCTTGTCAGATTTCATTGTACACAGCCCTGAATAAGCCATGTTTTACAGACCATATACTTTGGCCTAACATAAACCTCTGTGCCTCTGAATCCTATAAATTATACCTGCGGAGGGTTATAAATTGTCCTAAACTAGCCCTCCTCTGTGCGTTTGATAGTGTGACATCCTCAAAATCATTCGCAGATGTAAACTCAAGTCGGTGGCCGTTCGCAATATCTTTTGCGGTCGCTCGGATGAATCGAGTGTCACCAGAAGTCATTTCTCTCCCGACTGCTGGTTTGGCAGCGTCAGGCTGGCGTTTTCTGCTGATTCTGTGGGAAAGATGTGTCTGTAGCAACTGTATGACTGTGTGTTTGCTTGTAAGCCCTTGTTGTGAAGGATAACAACAAAATGACGGCCACTAACAGCAACAGCAGCCAAAGTTAATCTGGCCTCTTTGCGCTGAAGAGGAAATGACAGATGCTGGAATCTGGAGATGAAAGAAAGAGAAGGCAAGTGAGAATGTGAGAGACTGCAGCCAGGTTTCTATCTCTCTCTCTCTCTCTCTCTCTCTCTCTCTTTCTCTCTCTGTCGGCCACATGTCACAGTGCTGTGGCCATCGTCCTGAGATCTGCTCTACAGATGTGTGCGTGTTTGCCTGAGACACGTCTTGGCATGGTTGACACCGGGCCTGAGGGATGGACAGTTGCTTCTGGTCTGAAATCATCTCATTTTGTTTGTGTATGTGTGTGTGTGAGAGAGCGGCGAGAAAGCTGAAAGTGGAGAGAGTTTGATGGAACGTGGCTTATCTGTCGGTCTGTGCTGCCTCCTACTGTCTGAGCTTATATCTTGTTCATTTCATCTTTTAGAATGGTGAAGTGAAACTATCAAGGAGATCTGGTGGAACTTGTGTGTGAAGAAATCATGATATTAAAGAAAAGCTTTAGGGATGACAATTTTGTACATTATAAATTACACCTTTTATGATCGAAGTTCTTTTCAACCACTGAGAGAAAAAAGGGTAAAAGATATTTTATTAAGGAAATGCATTACAATATGTTGTCAGAACAAATTTATTCATTCATTTATTTTTTTTTCAGCTTAATCCTTTTAATAATCAGGGGTCACCACAGCGGAATGAACCGCCAACTTATCCAGCATATGTTTTACACAGCGGATGCCCTTCCAGCCTCAACCCAACACTGGGAAACGAACATATTTATTTAATTTAAAATTATTACTGTTTTGTTTTGCTTTTTAAGCACATAAATTTACAATTATTGTATTCTTTTGACAGCAAGTTTTAAACTGTAAGGAATAATAATAACATAATAATAAATTAATAATAAAACATGATTTTATTATCACACACATTCAAAAGAACAGCATTTAATTGAAACAGGAATCAGCAATCTTTGTTTCCTTGGTCATTGATCTTGAATGCTTGGTCACACTTTACAATAAGGTTTCATTAGTTTATGTTTGTTAATGTAGGTAATACTTTAGTTCAGGTCACAATTCACTGTATTAACAAATCAACTAACACTACTTGCTTAATAAATTACTAATTAGCTGTTTATTAATAGTTAGTAAGGTAGAAGTTGGGTTTAGGTTTTGGGTAAGATTTGGGATGCAGAATAAGATCATACTTTATAACTACTAATGAACAGGTAATAACTTAATAATAAGCAGGTAATAAGTAGGGCCAGACAGAATCTGTTGACAATTTTAGCTATTTCTGTGCAGAATTTTGTAAAAAAAAATAAATAAAAAAAATAATAGCTTTAACTTTTATTTATTGTTAACAATGCAAATCCAATTAGATTCATGTTATTTGGTAAACAAGCAAGTCTCTCATATAATATATCTACTAAAAGACAGAAAATATTACTTTACAAACTGTATTGTAGATCAGTCAAATAATCTTTTATAGTCAATAATATTAGTGAAATTAATTTAAAAACTGAATAAATAAAAATGTACACACATTTACACAAGTAAATAACAGAATCAACGGTAGGCTAAAAATCTGGAGAATTCTGCGCTAACAGATATTGTGTGTGGGCCTAATAAGCCAGTAGTTAATAGCATGAATTGTGACATAAACTAGTGTTATTTACTAACATGAATTAATTATGAACAATACTACAGCATTTATTAATCTCAGTTCAACATTTACTAATGCATTACTAATATCCAAATTGATGCTTTGGTTACATTAGTTAATGCACTTAGTTAACATAAACTAACAATGAACAACTGTATTTTCATTAACTAACATTATATGTACAATTACTATAACAAATGTATTGTTCATTGTTTGTACATGTAAGTAAAGGCATTAACTCACTAATACAAACTTATTGTAAAGTGTTACCAACAAACTTGTATGGAAACGTTTTATACATAAAAATAAGTAACTACAATTATATAGTTTTGGAAATATCATTATATTCTGGGCTTCTTGACATTAAAACATGCTAATATTTTGTATAATAGTTCTTTTTCTTATTGTATCATTTCATATTTTCAACTTCAAATATTTTTCTGAAACTCATTTATCATTTCTATTTATTTTCATTTATAGGCACACACTTGGTGAAGTTTGTTCCTCACCACTGTTGCCATTGGCTTGCTTAGTTTAGGACTTGTGGAGCTGCGCATCGATGGATTTGCTCTTCAGTGTTTAAACTTTCAGCAGTGAAAATTAAACCACACTGAACTGAACTAAACTAAACTTCAACTCTGAAGACTGAACTGACACAGTTTCAGTTTACTGGAACTTCTGTGTTAAGCTGCTTTGACACAATCTACATTGTAAAAGCGCTATAGAAATAAAGATGAATTGAATTGAATTGAACTACAATACATTGATAACAATTCTGTGTCGTAAAATAAATATAATTTAGAGCATCAAACAATAGCACATGACAAAATCAGAAGGTTTCTATTGAAAACCTTTTTAGTTCACGACTTATTGTTATAGCCACCCTGTTATCAGATGAGCTTTTGCTGAGACATCTTTTTTTTCCTCAGTGTAGGGGAATGACAGAAGCTTTCCTTTGACCTTTTCACTGCTTTGGTCTCTGTTCTCGCCCCCTCTCACCACACCGGCTGACCTCTCAATGATAGATATCAAGTTTAACCATTTAATTGGCCGCAATAAAACAAAACACAAAGACAACTTTGTTAGGGAAACATAACGGCCAAATGAGCAGTGAGGCATGCCAATGTGTGTGTGTGACTGGAGAGATTTTCCCTCTTGAGAGAAGAAAAGAAAGGAGGGAGGACGGGAAACAGAGAGACAGTGATTCCATTGCAAAGCCTCTCAGATTTTCATCAGGTCTCCTTTCTCAGGTGAAACTGCATTTGTGCAATGAGGACACGTCTGCTAATTTGTGCGTATATACTTATGTTGGTTAGATGATTTATACTGTGTGCGAATGTGTGTGTTTTGTCAGAAGCCCTGTTCTCGGGGGATTGTTTGGAGTTGTGGTTCCCTGCTGGAATATAGGAGTGGATTCCTTCCGCGGGCTGCATAAAAGACGCACTGCCAAATTTCTCTGGCTAGAAGCAGTGCGGCGCTCCAGGGGCCAGGCCAGCCCTCCTGCTCATCCCACAAACCCTTTCATGTTCCCCAACCGCAGGCCAAGAGCGGCGCCTCACTCCTACTGCAGCACCAACGCATGTGTCTGCCTAATTCCTGAGACATGATGACAGTGGCCTCCCTGCCACGAGTGAAAAAAAAAGAGCCTCCTTTTTCGCTCTGTGTTATGTCTTTTATTGATTTTCGTCCTAAAACTTTCTCTGCCTGTCATGTTTGTCTTTCTTTCTCTGTCTTCCTGTCCCTATTCTGGTTTGTGTATCTTTAATTATTACTTTCTGATACTGATGTATTCCAGAAATAACAGACCACAGGTTTTCATGCCACATGTGCTTCTTTGCTAACTTTTTTTACTCTTATTCTCCATTGTTTATTGCATTTTATTTTTCTGCTCTATACTCTATATGACTTAGGGTGTGGATGTATTGGCAACATGGTGGAATTAGTTTGATATCCAAAAGTTCGAGGAGTAATTTCGCAAGTGATGTGGTAGATATTTTACTGACTATTTTGTTGCTTGTTACATGTGCTGTAGTTGATCAAAAATGTGATGACAGTAGCAAGAACTCCTAAAATGCCCTGAAATACTTTTTTCAGATTTTTAGGGTGTTTTTACATCACATTTGGTGTTCGTTATGGGTTCATTTGGCATAAAAAAGTTTGTTTGTTTGTTTGTTTGTTTTTTACACACTGTACCAAAGTTCACCTTAAATGGGGTCAGGGGAAGGGTTCATACTAGTCACAACATTAGGCGTCACAGCCATGACCTGCTTGTTTAACATCTGAACCAAATGACATTAAACTTTATAAACACTTGCAGAGATTCACAGACATCATCTGACCAAATTATTTTACAGAAAAAAGGCTATAACCAACGTTCCAGAAAAATGGTAGTTGTTGTTTTAGATTATATTAAAGCATTTTTTGAACTTTTAAGTCATTTTCCCACTTGGTGTAAATACAGGTAGACTATTCTATCTATATCCCTGTTTCAAAAAAAAAATGATTTTTATAATTACATTTTATACACTTTTATTTATTTATATATATATATATATATATATATATATATATATATATATATATATATATATATATATATGAGACAAAAACCTGTTATATTAGAAATAACCATCCAACTAGAAATTGTAAGGCGACTTGCTGCACAGATTTTTTTAAGTTGACTCAACTTTTACCCCAAGTACTGTGTAACTGAGGCAAGCTTAGTGAAGTGCTGTGCAGGTAAACCTCACTCCTCTGAATCCAAAAAGGTGCTCTGGCAACAGATGCTAGAAGCCATGGTCTTTGACTTCTTGTTAGAGCAACCGACTCCCATGCGGAAAGTTGCCGGTTCGATTCCAGCTCGGTATAGTTTGGGTGGTGTAGGACCAGTGGGGTTACATTGGTGCCGTGATTTGGATGGGAATGAGGTTTAGAGGGGTGAGTGTAACAGAGGCCAGCTAGTGAAGTGCTGTGCAGGTAAACCTCACTCCTCTGACGTCTAAGGGGCCGATCACACCGAACGTGCTTTTTGCGTTGAGAGGCGCCTTTTTGAATGATTTATTAATGGCCACAAGCTTTTTGCTCGCTGCTTATGTGCCCTGCACGCCTCGCGTTTTAACCAGCTGCTGCACCTCGCGTTTTTGCCCTTGCGTGCTGTTCGTCACTTGCGTCTTTTTCATTCTCCAATCAAATTAAAGCAGAGGTGGGGTTTATGTTGCGGTGCCTGCAGTGTTTGTGTTGTCAAGACAACAACGGAGACTTTTAAAAATGGAGGAAAAACTTGTGGTTGCTGTTTTGAGTTACCCGAAGCTGTATGATTCACAAATCTTGAATATCACATTATTGAATAATATTATTATATATTAAATTATATTAATATCAGGCAACGCGGTGGCGCAGTGGCTAGCACGTTCGCCTCACAGCAAGAAGGTCGCTGGTTCAAGCCTCGGCTGGGTCAGTTGGCATTTCTGTGTGGAGTTTGCATGTTCTCCCCGTGTTCGCATGGGTTTCCTCAGGGTGCTCCGGTTTCCCCCACAAGTCCAAAGACATGTGGTACAGGTGAATTGGGTATGCTAAAATTGACTGTAGTGTATGTGTGTGTGTATGGATGTTTTCCAGTGATGGGTTGCGGCTGGAAGGGCATTCGCTGCGTAAAAAACAAATGCTGGATAAGTTGGCGGTTCATTCCGCTGTGGCGACCCCAGATTAATAAAGGGACTAAGCCGAAAAGAAAATGAATGAATGAATGAATGAATGAATGAATGAATGAATATTAATATCAACAGCAACACTCATGCACAATACCCAGCTGATTCAGACGTTGCCTAGTGTCATAAAAAATCTCGTTTTTGGAACGTAAATGCACATTCGGTGTGATCGGCCCCTAAAGGTGCTCTAGCAACAGACACTAGAGGCCATGGCCTTTAGCCTCCTTAATTGAGCAACTGACTCTAGCTCTGCAGCAAGTTGTCTTACAGTGTATGATGTTGTGTTTTACAGAGTCTTGCCTCTCAGGTAAGATATTAAATACAAGTCTGTTCAGGATGTGTGTGTTTGGATAGTTTCTAACTCAGTAATTGTAGTTTGTTATAGAAAATGGAGACGTTTGAATGTCTGAGAACAACCTGTTTATTAGCTTGCATCAGGAACCCATATCCTAGCAACAACTACTGCCCTTGTATAGAAGACCTACAGTATGCAATCACCCGAGGGCACACTGGCATCGGAAAGACCATATATGAACATACTGTAGCTTTCTTAAACACAGACTGAATGCATTACAACTAGATTGCACATCATTAGTTATCTACAGAAATATTATGCAACATTGACAAGTTGCTGGTATATTGAGGTTCCCAAACCGTATTATTTCATTCATTTATTTTCCTTCAGCTTAGTCTCTGATTTATCAGAGGCCGCCACAGTGGAATGAACCGCCAACTACTCCAGCAAACTCCAGGACTGTATACCCTTCCGGCCGCACCCAGTACTGGGAAACACCCATGCACACTTTCGTTTACACACACACACTCACACATTCATTCATTCATTCATTTACTTTTCGGCTTAGTCTCTTTAATAATCTGGGGTCGCCACTGCGGAATGAACCGCAAACTTATCCAGCATATGTTTTACCCAGCGGATGGCCTTCCAGCTGCAACCCATCACTGGGAAACACCCATACACTTCCATTCAAACTCATACACTACGGACAATTTAGCTTACCTAATTCACCTGTACCGCATATCTTTGGACTTGTGGGGGAAACCGGAGCACCCGGAGGAAACCCACGCCACCACGAGGAAAACGTGCAAACTCCACATAGAAATGCCAACTGACCTATAGCCGAGGCTTGAACCAGCGACCTTCTTGCTGTGAGGTGAGAGCGTTACCGACTGCGGCACCATGCTCCCCGCACTCATGCACTACAACCAATTTAGTTCCTCCAATTCACCAATACCACATGTCTTTGGACTGGTGGAAACCGGAGCACCTGGAAGAAACCCACGCAAACACGAGGACAACATGCAAACTTCACACAGAAATGCCAACTGGCCCAGCCGGGACTAAACCCAGCAACCTTCTTGCTGTGAAGTGACAGTGCTAACCACTGAGCCCCCCCGGTTTTACATTTAAATAATTTATGTGCGTTTTTTTTCTCTCCGAATAGACTGTTTGTGTGTGCCTGTAAGTCTACGAGCTGAGATGAGGAAACTCCTCCCCGCGAGTAAATATTCAATCACTATGCTCGAAAGTTAGGGGGCGCTCCACCATCAATAAGAGGAAGCGCCGGTGTCTTTCAAATCCACGGTGTTGGGACATTTCGGTTACACGTATAGACTAATCGAACGGAAACACATCCAACATGACTGCACATCTGCAGCGCCATCACCCAGCAATATCACTGTCTGAAGGCAGAATAGCAGAGAAGGTAATAAAGACCTCCATAAAACAACAATCCCTCACTGAATCCTTCCAGCAAACATATCCAACTGGTTCCGAAAAACATATAAAAATAACAAAGGCAGTGTTAAGTTTAATTAAGATGGTTTATTTATATTTACTGAAGTACAAATATGTTTATTTGAAATGGTCAATTTATGTTCATTAACTTCACATGTATGTTTATTTTTAAAATGTAGGAATTTATGTGTTGCCCAGTTTGTACATAGGCTGCCAGCAGCTGTGAGATTTCAGTGTTAATTTTTTTATTATACAATACACTAGGAACTAGTTTACCTTTCTTGGCTTTGAAGTAAAATAAAGGAGTATTGCAATAAATCGTTTTTATTTTTTTCTCTTTCTTACTGTTCCTATTGCCTAAGCATAGAATAACAATAAAAAAAAACAATTATGTGTTAAGCCATCAGAACCGAACCGAACCGAAAACCATGTTAAAAAACCGAGGTATGTATTGAACCGTGAGCTAACTGTATTGTTGCATCCCTAATGTGTACCGTCATTAAGCAGGGTTTAGTAAAGCGTCATCTAACCTTACAGTTTCTAAAGTTCCCAGCAGCCTTAAATTACACAGTTTTTCCATAAATTTGCAAGTAGGAAGACATTAAGAACATAAATGTGTATAAAAGGAATATCTTCAGAACATCCACGATATTACAGCAGACTAAAAATCAAGTAATCAGAGATGCCCTGCAGACCTGTGGGATTTGTTTTTTCCAGAGAAGAGGCAGCGTTGGCTGGCATTACTAGCCTGTGGCTGCCATTACATGTGTTGAGTTTCACCACCAGTTTCCTACGGCTTACTGTGATGCAGTTATTCGTGGAGCAGTGTCTGACGGCACACTCTGCTCCCGTGAATATCCGCCGCTCCGTTTGCCAATACAAACAGCTCTTGAAAGCTGCTGACGTCCAATCCAATATCCGTAGGCTTTTTAAGATGTTTGAGTGTTTTTGCTCTGCCTTTCTGTAGCATGTTCGAATTTGACCAGAGTTTGAAATCCTCAGTCATTAAATCCTCAGCGAGGCGGCCTGAAACATGCAGAGTTTATTTTATTATGGGATGTTCAGACAGCCGCAGAGCAATTTTAGTAAGCGTGGCAGCAGCCGTGTGTGTTTTAGCGCTGGGGCCTTGTGTGGCACAGTGACCCCTAAGATAAACAAAGACAGAGATGTGTGTGTGTGTGTGTGTGTGTGTGTGTGTGTGTGTGTGTGTGTGTGTGTGTGTGTGTGTGTGTGTGTGTGTTTGGGTGAGTATATATGCTAGAAAAGAGTAGGTGTATTTAGGCGTCTGTCTTTGAATAACAGTGGGCAAGACTTGAAAGTCGTCTATTGTCTGAAGTCCATCTCAGTCATTTTCAGTGCTGGGCCATTAAAATGCCTCCTCCTCAGTGACACCAGAGAATGGGACTAAATTTATCTTCAAACGGCCTCTCTGTCTATGATCCAACCCGAGCCATTCGACTCCGGCTCTAAATGGCCGTATGCCTGTAACAGCGTCTGACCCTTGACTTTAACCCCTCGCTCAGAAAGTGAAAATAAGTTCAGTTCCTCACAGGATCTCTTTCTCCATCTCTCTTCAGGTGGACCTCCGCCTCTCTTACTGATGCCTAATGGGTCGCTCAGCCCTTTTCACTTTTAAATGTTTAGAGAGCATTTAAAATGTTTTACTCTAGAAGTTAAAGGAACACTCCACTTTTTTTTGGACCTCCGGGTCTGGTGGGGGCACTTTTAGCCTAGCTTAACATAAATCATCTCGCTCAGAAAATTCAAAAAAAGAGTTTTGATAATTTTGCTACATATTTAAAGCTGCTGGACTCTTCTGTAGTTGCATCATGTAATAAGTTATTATTGTCTAGGCCTATATGGCTAGGAACTATACACTTTTACTGGCATAATAATTAAGTCTTTCTCAGTGATGGGATGCAACTGGAAAGGCATCCGCTGTGTAAAACATATGCTGGATAAATTGGCGGTTTATTCTGCTGTGGCAACCTCAGATTAATAAAGGGACTAAGTCGAAAAGAACATGAATTAATGAATTAAAAAAGTCCCTTGATTATTAGACTTGAATTATACAATACCTGTCAACCCTCTCGTTTTTCCCAGAATTCTCCCGTATTTTACTATTCTATTCTGCTGTCATCCCCTAAAGGTATTTTTCCGTATTTCTGCTGTATTTTCAATCTTTGTATGAAAGGTGGCAATAAAAATTAAAGAGCCGATCCTCCCTATATGTGAACCATACCGCTGAACCACCACTTTATTTAGGAATGGAAACACTATGAAATACATATAAAAACGTCGGGAATCCCTTCCTTTCCACTACAGGCAACATTGCAGTCCTCAAAACTGACTGTCAGTGACTGTCAGAAACGCTCCATATTGATAAACATACACAGTATCCCAAACGGATTCTGTACAAGTGACCTGAAGCGGAGCGAAAGTGGACATTCTGGGTTTTACACATAATAATAATAATAATAATATCTAAACATGTCGATCTTGGTGGGTTTTCTTTTAAACACAACTTTTGTCTTAAATGAGCATTAACAGTTAGGAAAGCAATCGAATGCTTTCATTATAGATCTGTGCATTTTTAAAGTGACAGTGACACCTTTGTTATTTAATGTACTCAAACGAAAAATCTAAATGAAAGATTCATTCGCTGCTCTTTAATCAGTTATACAGTGAAGAAAATGTTAATGAGATTTGATAACTCAACATAAGCTCATTCTGAAAATGTAGCCCTATATACATTTCTGGAGATCGTGAATTATGTAGCCAGAAGTATGTACGGCTTTAATTTCATTTTCTAAATTAATGCTACGGGCCGTTCCTTTTTGCACTTACTAGCTGACCGCTTACTTCCATATGGACGGCTTTCCCACTGTTACCAGTTTATTCAGTAGCTCGCCATGTATGTCGGTGGACTTGAGAGGCAGAGAGAAGATGACCACGACAACGAGGTTCGAGTCTGGTGATGATTGGTTCCAGAAAGAGTTAAGACAAAAACAGAAACCAAAAATAAAATAAACAAGTAAATAACAGGGTGAGAATGTGGTAAAACGTGGTAAAAATCAATCAGATAAGAGCTTTTCTTTTTTTTGAATTGCTTTTTAAAATTGTCGGGTTGGGTTTAGGGAAGTGGGTGGGTAAATCTGTGTTTTTTAAAATACTATTGGTTGGGTTTATGGAAGGGGGAGGGTGGGTCAGTCGATCGATCAGTCAGTCAGTCAAACAGTCAGTCGACAGGGGCCTCTGGTGGATTTACGAGTGAATAGCAGGCGCGAATGTCACTCGTGAGAGAAATTTGAGATCTCAAAAAGTGCACAGCAACCTCTCATGGATTCGCAAAAAACACAAACTGCAAAAAACATAGCTCCTGGGACATATTTGATGGTCTCCAGAAATGTATATAGAGGTACGTTTTCAGAAAGAGCATGGGTTGTGATAACTTGATTCAATTTCTTTTTAATAGCTATTAATTTGAATAGGCTAAGTGTTGCCTTTCCCTAAAATAATCTATGTAATAATCTTATGTCATAAGGAAAAATTTTATTATTTTGCTTGTTTAAAGAAATAAATTACTTAATTTTGCCATATTATTTAAAAAAACAAGACAGTATTTGCTGCTTGTCCGGAAAATACTTCTTAATCTAAGAATTTTTAGATATATGAACTAGCGACAAGACAAAAATCTAAATAAACTTTTTTTTTAACTCATTATTAACCGATCCAACATTTCTAGCATATTATTCTAACATTCTATTGAACATTATTTAAATAAACATATGACCATAATTAATCAATGTAGTTTTAGTCAACAACGCCACATTTAAAGGTTCCTCTTGGCTTCTTGTCTCTTGCAAATTGGCTATTATCCCCTCCCTTCCCAAAGCTACCAAATGTGTAAAGCTCTTAACATGGGACAAAACTCCAAGACTGACCAGCATATGAGGTGGCCACCCACATCTCTCAGAGCAGGGTGGTTGATGCTTTCTAGTGAGGGGCGGCTGGGAACACGAGAGAACGGGTGGGGGCTGAGGAGGAGAGTGCCGGTAAGACCATCCTTAAGGTAATTGTGTATTTGAGGGGTAGAGGAGAAGATTGGGGGGTACCCCAGTATGTAATGAATGTTTGATTGAGGATAGACGCCAGTCCGTTGGGTGGTCCTACCCTCAGTCATGTGGCCCTTTAGCCCCGACACCGATCCCCTTTCCCCCTCTGTCCCGCTCCGCTCAGGTGGAACTCACCTGTTCAACTGTGACTGGATCAGAACAAAGGGATGGCCAGAAACTCACCAGCGTTGGCGCCCGACTTTCTCTCTCTCTCTTTCTCTCTCTCTCTCTTCTGCCTCCAGAGACTTTGTAACCCTCTCATCACATTACCTCACATCAAAAGCTATAAGCTAATTACAAACGACTGAGGGCATGCACGCAATAAATACAAAATCAACATAATTGATTTAATCCTCTCAGCACTCAAATGAAAGAGACAGAGCGAAAGGAAGGAGTGGAAGAGAGAGAGAAACTTGACACAGTCAGCCAGAAGTTACAGCTCAGTTTTGCTGGAATGGAAGTTGGATGAATTAAAAGGCGAATGTCAAGTTTGCGAACAAGAAACGAGTGTGACAATAAATCACGCCATGATGTAAGAGAGAAGAACCACTGAAGAAAGAGGGGAAAATGGCACTTTCAACTTACAACTGATGACATAACGATTATTTTAGTCTGTATTTTCCTTTTGGATGTTGCTGTTTAGATATGCAGCCTAAAAGCACTATACTGGTGTGCAATGGCCATTTATTTATTATAACATCTTCTGTGTCGTAAGCTTTGGTGTGCCCTACACCTTAACGACAGCTGAAAGTGCTGAACATTGATTCAGAATGTGATGCCGCCTTGTGCTCAAAGTTAGATTTATGGGTAAAGCTACCTCACATCAAATCAATGATGCATTTGCATGTGAGGGGGCAGTGTGGTGAAATCCCTCTCTCTCTACTGGCTATGTACAGTTTCTTTTCTCAAGCTAATGGTCTTGAGATGATAAAATTACTGAATTGATCAGTAATTTATGGTGAGACTTTTTGAAGTGTTGAAAGGAGAAATCAAACATTCAAAAACCCTTAAATTATGAAGAGAAATTCAGTATTCACTTGTCATTTCTTAACTATGTGGTGGTTACTCTTTTCCTGTGAAAACCAAAGGGAAGAGAAGTTCTTCAAAGTGCATGGAAACACAGTATTCCGCATAGTGTTCTGGACCTGTTTGCCTGCTTGGGAAATACTTAGCACTGCTAATATTTGCTATTTCATCTAATCGAATTGTAATCCTGCTTTCTGTAATGGACAACCTGAAGCATTGAGCTTGAGCTTTAAAATCCCTACTCATCAGCTCTATTAATGAACGATAGATATTATTTATCATTGTGTCAATATATTTATCAATTTATTTATCAATATATATACACTCACCGGCCACTTTATTAGGTACACTTTACTACTATCGGGTTGGACCCATTTAGCCTTCAGAACTGCCTTAATCCTTCGTGGCATAGATTCAACAAGAAATATTCCGCAGAGTTTTTGGTCCATATTGACATGATAGCGTCACACAGTTGCTGCAGATTTGTCAGCTGCACATTCATGATGTGAATCTCTTGTTCGGTCACATCCCAAGGGTGCTCTATTGGATTGAGATCTGGTGATTGTGGAGGCCATATGAGTACAGTGAACTCTTTGTCATGTTCAGGAAACCAGTCTGAGATGATTCGCTCATTATCCTGCAAGAAGTAGCCATCAGAAGATGGGTACACTGTGGTCATAAAGGACATGGACATGGTCATCAACAATACTCAGGTAGGCTGTGGTGTTGAGACGATGCTCAATTAGTACTAATGGGCCCAAAGTTTGCCAAGAAAATATCCCCCACACCATTACACCACCAGCCTGAACCGTTTATTCAAGACAGGATGGATCCATGCTTTCATGTTGTTGATGCTAAATTCTGACTCTACCATCCGAATGTTGCAGCAAAAATTGAGACTCATCAGACCAAGCAACGTTTTTCCAATCTTCTATTGTCCAATTTTGGTGAGGCTGTGCGAATTGTAGCCTCAGTGTCCTGTTCTTAGCTGACAGGAGTGGCACCCGGTGTGGTCTTCTGCTGCCGTAGCCAATCTGCCTCAAGGTTGGGCGTGTTGTGCGTTCAGAGATGCTCTTCTGCGTACCTCAGTTAACGAGTGGTTATTTGAGTTACTGTTGCCTTTCAATCAGCTCCAACCAGCCTTGCCATTGTCCTCTGACCTCAGGCATCAACAAGGCATTTTTCAGACCATTCTCTGTAAACCCTAGAGATGGTTGTGCATGAAAATCCCTGTAGATCAGCAGTTTCTGAAATACTCAGACCAGCTTGTCTGGCACCAACAACCATGCCACGTTCAAAGTCACCTAAATCACCTTTCTTCCCCATTCTGATGCTTGGTTTAAACTGCAGCAGATCGTCTTGACCATGTCTACATGCCTTAATGCATTGAGTTGCTGCCATGTGATAAATAATAATAAAGTGGCCGGTAAGATATATACACAGTATATTTGTGTGTGTATATATATATATCGCATGCAGCGGATGCCCTTCCAGCTGCAACCCATCTCTGGGAAACATCCATACACACTCATTCACACTCATACACTACGGACAATTTAGCCTACCCAATTCACTTGTACCGCATGTCTTTGGACTGTGCAAGCTCAATATCAACAAATATTATATCGTTTTTAATTAAGTACAGTATTTCATCTGCTAGTGGTTAATTTATACATTGACATCTAAAGGAGATTATCTGAAGATTGTTTAAATTTTCACATACAGTATAGTGTCGCTTACAATGAATATATAAAAAACACACACAGTGAGAGAAACCCCATAAAACACCACATTTATTAAAAATCAGTTCTTCTCGTGGTGACAAATGTGAAATTTGACAATAACAGTGTGAGAGAAAAATTGCCTGTGAAGAATGATTTCGATCGTTCAGGAGATAATAAATATGTCATAGACACTTCTGAGATGATACTGTATCATAGTCACTATTGAAAAAGATCTGATTCTGTCTTTTGTTTTCCAGAAATAAATAACAGCTACAGTAGGCTACATGTGGGTTTGGATTAATGCAAAAATGAGAAAATAGGAGAATTTTCATTTTGGGTGAATTATGTTTATAACGTCATTGATGCAATCATTTGTCTCTATTCTACTCTTACCACAAGAAACTTACAATACACTTGTCATTTTGAGCTGGTGACTCCTTTTATTTGCATCAGATGTTGGTGTGTGTGTCTGATTTGTGGTGACAAACCTCACTCTTTCGCCCCCTCTTGTGAGTTGATGCTCTGTCTTTTGACAGACTCCAGTATGTTTGCTAAATTTAATGTAATAAGGCTGTATTCAAATTGTAGCTGTGCACAGAGAAGGAAGTGTGTGCTGTACAAGTCAGCCACCTAATGGACGACAAAGGAACAAGATCAATTTGGTTTAAACAAGACTAGCGATGACTGTCCAAATCTGATCTGATGACATGTGGGTATAAGTACTCTATAATATCCCAAACCAATGGTAGCTATTTAAATGAATGACTACAGAATACATGCAGACTATGGAAAAAGTCATTTAGCTGTTTATTATTCTCAGTTTATATTCAATGTGGCAATTTGATTAGGTGTGCAGGCTTCTGATATATACTAGCATATATATATGCAGCATATACTGCATATATACTAGGGCTGGGCCGATAAGCAATATTTTATATAATTGTGATAAAATTTGTGTCAATAACAATGCTAAGCTCTGGACTTTTTTTACTCTATATTGATCTAAGAGCCAATCGCTCAGCAGAAATGTGCCACAATGGAAATCTAAAAGTGTGTTGATATTAGAGATGTACTGAATTTTTGGCCACCAAATATTTATCGGCCGAAAATGTTATTCTATTTAATGAACCCTCTAATTTTTGTGACTTCAGTCATTGTTGGGGTACTCTTTTAAATCTGGAAGCATTAACAATTGTATCGAGATATATATCGTTATCGTTCAATATAGAAAACAATTATCGAGATTATTATTATCGAGAATTATTAGCCCCCCTTTGAATTTTTTTTTTCTTTTTAAAATGTTTCCCAAATGATGTTTAACAGAGCAAGGACATTTTCACAGTATGTCTGATAATATGTTTTTCTTCTGGAGAAAGTCTAATTTGTTTTATTTGTTTTGGTTCTAATTTTTTAAAAACCATTTTTTTTAAGGTCAAAATTATTAGCCCCTTTAAGCTATATTTTTTTCGATAGTCTACAGAACAAACCATCATTATAGAATAACTTGCCTAATTACCCTAACCTGCCTAGTTAACCTAATTAACCTAGTTAAGCCTTTAAATGTCACTTTAAGCTGTATAGAAGTGTCTTGAAAAATATCTAGTCAAATATTATTTACTGTCATCATGACAAAGATAAAATAAATCAGTTACTAGAAATGAGTTATTAAAACTATTATTTTTAGAAATGTGTTGAAAAAAAATCTTCTCTCTGTTAAGCAGAAATTGGGGGTAAAAATAATCAATAGGGGTTAATAATTCAGGGGGGCTAATAATTCTGACTTCAACTATATACATCATAAAATGTCCTAATAAAGATAACTAGACAATGTAATTTTTCAAACAACCTTTCAATCTTTAATGTTTTTGTCTAATGCAAGTCAGTTATTTGTCTCCGGTTCAAGTCTTTGTCTTCTCAGTCTTGTTTAGGGACTCATTGTTATCTCAATTATTTTGTGTAAATAACCTCAAATTATCCATAAAACAAAGATGCTAGAAATATTTCCCACTTCATCTGGTCCTAATTAATGTTTTATGGCAAACAATTACAGCCTGCTGGAGCCTGGAAGCAATGGACACACACACGCACGCACACACTAGTTTATACATGACACAACAGTCAAACAGGATTTGTCTGAGGTGTGAACTGATAAACAGCAGAATGCATTTCAGGGATTTAAATACAGGCATTAGGATGTTTAAAATGCACCGCTATCATTTAGTGTAAAGTAAAAAGACGAGAAACCGAATAAATAAATAATATAAAAATGGAAACCTTAGAGCTTAGCGGTGCTGACTACATAATGCACAGTTTCATACCCGTATAATAACTATTCATTTGAAAGTCACGGTAACAGGTGCTTAATGCTGCCATTCTGCTTATATTTCACCAGAGAGTCTTATAGTCATCCATCCAGGAGAGAGAGAGAGAGAGATGAAATCTTTCATTTAAAATGGTCCGTGAGATCCCTTTCCCTTTTAAAGTGTGCAAAGCAAGAATAAAACATCAGGGCTTTTGAAAAGCACATTACGCAGAAAGCAATTAACAGATACACGGTGTGGTTAATTTAGTAATAATACCTCAGCAGCTGGAACTCGCGTTAGTTCAAGCTGTTTTATCCTCTCTCCAGCTGCTTCTGCACTGACAAGTGCACTAAAGCTGAAGAGGATTTGGTCATAATGAAGAAGACACATATAGATATGTCTGCTGGAAGAGCACCATTGGGGAATAGAGATTATCATATGGAGAGAAAGGAGAAAAAAGCCAAACCCTAGTGTATTTTGCACAGTGAGTGAGTGAATGTGGTTGGTGTGTCCTCAGGAGGGGAACTGATTTTCTTGGGTTTGTGTTTAAGTTTGATTTCAGTCTGGCTTTAGTTTGGTTTTAAAGCTGTTTTTAGTCTGTTTTATTATTATTATTTTTTTCATAGTGGTGAGCATTGGCATGCATTTAAAGCCATCTTATTGCTATCCACTGCAGATGTGTGGCCAGCAGGAAGCATTGTTGTGTTGCGCGGAGAAATGAAAAGCCCATATGATATTTGACGGATGTATGAACATATAAGCCTAATTTACACATTTGTGTGTGTTAAGCACTAAATCGGAGCATTTCCCAGAAACAGAGAGACAGCGAGGTTAAAATGGGCTTATGGGAGCTGTTTTTCTTTCATTTCTGCAGACCACAACGTTTTAGGCAGTGTGTGGATTCTATTTCTATTTTTATAAACCAAATGTATTTTGTTATTGGATCTGCGCGCAACCGACTCTGAATAACAGGCAGCATCTCTGGCCGTTACTGGTGACTGTCAAAATAAACACACCGTGAACAAGTCAGAGAAACTCCATCTGATGCCACATCTGGCATGTAGTAAATCAAAAAGCACCAAACAACATGTGTCTTTACCACATTACCTGTTGAACTACATTGGCACATGTCAATTGAAGAGTTCAGATGCAAAAACCTGTCTGAAAGTGCTGTCTGAAATTTCCATAGAAAATGAACATTTTTCTCAGCGGTTTCTCAGTGTTTATGTTGAGTTATTTCACTTTAAAGACCATAAGAAGGACTTATCATGTGCTGTAAACGTGAAATTACTGAACCTACGCACAGGGGCCTGATAAAAATGCTCATTTTAGAAGAAAATTTCAGATTTCAGAGGTTTTGCATCTAAACTCTTCAATTCATGTTTATTTATTTCTATAGCTCTTTTACAATGTAAATTGTGTCAAAGCAGCTTAACAAAGAAGTTCTAGTAGATTGAAATTGTGTTAGTCCAGTTTTCAAAGTTTAAGTTCAGTTTAGTTCAGTTCAGTGTGGTTTAATTTTCACTGCTGAAAGTTTAAGATCAAATCCATCGATGCGCAGCTCCACAAGTCCCGAACCAAGCAAGCCAATGGCGACAGTGGCAAGGAACAAAACTTTATTATTATAACCTTTATTTTACCAGAAAAGACACATTGACATTAAAAATCTCTTTTACAAGAGCGTCCTGGCCAAGATTAGACAGTATCCATGTCACATGGGTCTAACAGACAGCAAACAAAAAACATTTAACAGTTAACATGAATCACTCATGGACAAATAAACTATTTAAAACGTCTGTGTTTCAATTTCTGAATCATTTATACTCTTTTTAAAAGCATTTAGTGAAACCAATTCCTTAAACTGCAAATGTGTTTGCTGATTATTCCATGCAAAAGGTGCTGCGTATATTTAAAAGCCTTTTTCCCATCTTAGTCTGCACTTTAGGAACAGACAGTAAATAAATATCCCGTGACCGAAGGCCATAGCTAAGGACATGTTTTTTTACAAATGTAATTCTGTAGATATGATGGGAGTAAACCCAATATAGATTTGTAAACAAATATATGCCAAAACTTGAGCCTACGAATGGACAAAGCAGACCAACCTACCCTAGTATACAACACACAATGATGAGTAAGGGATTTAAAATTACTTATAAATCTTGGTGCACATGGTAAACAGTATCCAATTCATGCAGACTCTGAGATGAAGCATGCATATAGATAACATCACCGTAGTCCAATATTGACATAAATGTTGCATCAACCAGCTTCTTTTTCGCATCAAAAGAATGGCAGTTCTTAATTCTAAAATTACAGTAACTCTAGTGGCCTAACTTCACCAATTGACAAAAGTGAAGGAAAAAATCGAGAGAGAAACAAGGCTCAGTTTCCATACATTCATCTTTTTCAATACATTTCTCATTGTGACAAATGATGCTTTTCATTCTTCAAAACTTCTTGTATTGATTCTATTATTACGTTTTACAAATATGCCACTAGGGCAACGCAGTGGTGCAGTAGGTAGTGCTGTTGCCTCACAGCAAGAACGTCGCTGGGTCGCAGGTTCGAACCTCGGCTGGGCTGGGTCAGTTGGTGTTTCTGTGTGGAGTTTGCATGTTCTCCCTGCGTTTGCGTGGGTTTCCTCCGGGTGCTCCGGTTTCCCCCACAGTCCAAAGACATGCAGTACAGGTGAATTGGGTAAGCTAAATTGTCCATAGTGTATGAGTGGGAGTGTGTGGAAGTTCCCAGAGATGGGTTGCGGCTGGAAGGGCATCCGCTGCGTAAAATCGTGCTGGATAAGTTGGCGGTTCATTCCGCTGTGGCAACCCCGCAAGGGACAAAGCCAACAAGAAAATGAATGAATGAAATATGCCACTAGAGTTACTGTAAGTTTTTAAATGCCAAAATTAAACATTAAATTAAATATGTAATATAAAATAACTGCATATGCATACAGTAGATTTTGCTTTGTCTTTTGTTGACTG